>OY747711.1:43121413-43228913 GCA_963556495.2 Valencia hispanica
ATAGGCAACTACTGGAGTGACAGTTTGTCGAGGCTCCATCTGTCAGCTTCACATTAACTATGAATGGGAATCTCACTTTTGCATGTTTTTATAGTTGGGTTGAACATGTTCACTTTTTCCTCTCTCTTAACCTGAAAATCCGAAAAGACAGTGACCTTTTCCCCCCGTTTTCACAAACTGGTTCCTACAATTAAGAAAGTTAAATGCAGAGAGCAAAAAAAATTAAATAAAAATGTAAATAATAAAAGCAGTACAAACATGAAATATTCAGGGCAGGATTTTTCAGTAAATTGTTTTTAACCTAATCATGTCTTGTGTTCTGAAGGTAAGTGAAAGTGATTCGGTGGCTATTCACTATATTAAAAATGACTAAATTATCACTAACTTACATGCATTGGCGGATCTAGAAAAATATTTATGGGGTGGCAAGAAAGGGGCAAGAATCTTTCTGGGGTGGCACCATATGCCAGAGTTTATATATATATTGGTTTTATTGATCAGTCCAACACATGCTTCACCTCTTGACTCCCCAATATTTACATATATGATAGATACATACATGTAATTGTTTTGCTTCAGGTTATTTAAGCACATTAAAGCTGCATTGTGCAATATTTTTGTTAAAATAAAAAAATGTGTTTTATCTATAGTCAGTTTTTTCATCTCCTGACGATACAATTGAATCAAGTGCTGTAGTTTGCTGTAGTTTGATTCTACCGCGGTTGCATGTAGAGGCAGCAATTCCATTTATTTTGAGGTGGTTCAGGGTGCGCGTGTGGGCTTGAGAGAGCGCGTAGCGTGACGTGATGATGCACGTACGTACCCATGTACGCGGTCTAAGCTGGCTTAGATAAGTGTAGCTAGTAAATCAAAGAAGAAAAGAATTTTATCCAGCATTACAAAAAGAGCAAAAATGGCTTCTGACCGTCGCAGAGCTCGGAATAATGAGCACACACCTGAAAGTCATGGGAGTGCGCATTCTGCTGATTGCAGTTTGTCTAACGGCCACATGGTGCGCTCTCTGCAGCACTTTCAGCAAACTAGCAGCTTTAAAGGTTCACCAAAGAGAATATAATGTCCTAATGTCCAATTTTACCTCCTTAACATTCCTACAATTTCCGCCCTACATTTTTTTTAAAATGCATACCCAAAATTAACTTAAAGCTGTTTTTGAACCATTTTGAGTACAGACATGGGTGGGTCTCTTTGGAAAGCAAACACTCTAAAATTTATCCCAGAACTGTGTTAATATCTCTGAGTGCTATTGTTACCAAGCAATATGAATTTTAATACACTGAAAAATATTTTCTTTTATATCTGATTGTTTATTTTATATAAATACATGCTGTAAAATGGCTTTAAAAATAGGTTGGGACCTAAAACGCACTGTGGGTCTAAAGCCTAAAGTATTACCTTCATCCACGCCAAATTTGACAGCAATAAACAAAAAAATGAATATTCTGCACACATCTTTCTAACTACAGGTCAAAGGTGGTCAAAAGTGTGCCATTTGCGCCATCTCCTGGGTAAATGCCGTAGTCCTCACTGAATTAAAAATATCATCAGAATCATAACAGCATCTTCTCAAATAAAGCTCCATGGCTTCCTTCAATGTTGTATTTTGATTATAGAGGGTGTTTGGACACGGTGCTGAAACAGTATGTTACTGGTACGCACTGTGCGTAATCTCTTCATGAATAAGACATTTTACGCACGTCATATACTATGGCAGCGAATAAGTCCGCCCAGTCAAGTTATATATCTGCGTTTACAGCATGTTATTGGCTATTCGATGCGTCAATCAGTTCTGGACCGCGATTGGTTCGAGTTACTTACCATAACGTGACTTTTCATCCATGCGCCATTGGTTGGAGATCGTAAGGAATAAACCGGATGACTTTTTTTTTCTTTTTCTGGGCATGCTCAGTGACCTTTGTAGGTGGAAGTTGAAGCGAAGGAATCGGAAACAAAGCCATAAAGACTACAAAAATGGCCATAGACATTTCGGAAGTGCACTTTCACTGTTTATTTTAAAAAATTTTATCGGTTTTACTGTTGTCCTGGACTAATAACTTTATTGGAGGACTTTACTCGGATCCTTATTGATGTAAAAAGACAATTTTTGTCCGAAATGGATCGGTTTTGTCACGTTTATTTGACTACAAAGTGGTGAGTTCCATATTTTTATACATCCATCAGGAGAACGTTTGTGTTGGCAAAAGTGCTCACTGTGTCTTCAGTTATGATTGTATCCTTGATCGCCCGCGGGCCCACGGAACGTTAACGGGTTTGAATTCATAGCTGCTAGGGTGGGAGCAGGGGTGGCAAGGCTTTCTTTTAGGGTGGCAACTGCCACCCTATGCCACCCCAGTAGATCCGCCCATGCTTACATGATTGGCTATGCACATGTAAAAGTAATGCATGCTCCAGTAGAGAAAAATTACAACAAAATGAGTAAAAATACCATAAATATGCTGAAAATGACACAAGAACTTTTTGCCAATTTGTTTTTTGTTTATTTTATTGAAGTTACTTAGGTTGTTAGGGTTGTTTTGCTTTATTTATTTGTTGTTGTTTGTTTGTTTATTTATTTACTCTATTTTGTGTGTGTGTGACATTTCTTCCCCTATTGTCCAGTTAAGGAGCATACAACAATTTATAGTTAATCAAGAACATTTTTAACCCCCATATTTGTTTAACCTGTTACAGTAATTACTGGACAGTAAAGGGACTTGGCATTTTTGTTCTTATATTAAGTGAAATGTATTTTCTTAAAACAATTTTTAAATCATGTCATTTTTATTCTTTTCTACCTTCCTAAAGCACTCACAGGCAGCACAGTCCTCACACAGCAGTCCTTCCCACCCTGAGAACTGCTTCCTCTGCATAGAGACCTCAGTATACAGACCAAATTAAATTAGTGTACTAAAATAAATAACTGCATTATTGTTGTCTATTTTGGTTTACTTAGATTGTGGGTTGCTGTTGCTGATGTTTAAAAACCAAACCAGATGGAAATCTTGGAAAACCTTAAAAGCAATACATAATCAACCCAACAGATTTCATTTGTAGGGCTAAACATATCCAAAGTCTTATTTTACTCAATCGGTGGTAATCCCAGATCCATCCCAACAACATCCATATTGGACTGTGGGAGGAAGCTGGAGTACCCGGAGGGAACCCACGCAGGCACAGGCAGAACATGCAAACTGCATGCAGAAAGAACCCAGGCTGGGATTCAAACCCAGGACCTTCTTGCTGCAAGGCAACAGTGCTACCAACACTGTGCAGCCCTAGATTTGTCACTAATTTTTATTTTTTTTTAAAGAATCGCTAGAGCAATCTAATAAATAGCACATATAATTTTAAGTAAGTATTCTGATTTATTGTTTTAGGCTCTAAATATTTGTAATGTTTTTTAAGAAAAAATCTCTTCTTTTAGGTTAACACAGTAACAACTTGTCGAAGCGCAGAGCTAGAACTTGCTACTGTAAACTTAGCCAATGTGCTAACCATGCTTGGTAGCAGATTTTTTTTTTTGTGAAAAGTATTAAAGATTTTCTCTCACTAAATAGTCTAAACTGCCTAAGAGATCAATTCAGGAGGAGTATCGTGTTTAAAAAGAAAATGTGTCTGGCTTTAACAAGACAAGTTTTATACTGTATCTTTTTTCTTTTGGCCCCTGAATGCCTTTTTTTCTTTAAAAAGGCATAAAGCAACCCCCCCCCAATTTCCATCTTCTCTCTCTATTTGTTTTAGATGACATTCAAGCATACTGCAAGATGCTTCCGTTTTAGCAGGAACATTGGTTTTAATTTGATAAGAATTATGTTTTGACAAAAACAGTTTTGCGTCATAACGAGAAACCTTTTTCGTTTTAATGATTTATTCATGAGATGTCCAGGAGTTACTGCTCCTGAACAGATTTTCTAGATCTGGCAGTCAGGCGCTTCTGTATACAACCTTTCCATCACACATTTAAAAAGTCAGTTGAGAGTCATGTCAACTGTGAAAAGAAATACACAAAAGGGCTGATTAACATTTGCAAAAAAAAAAAAAAAAGAAGATGAATTCTGGGATAATATTCTGTGGATCAATGAGACAAAAACTGAAACCTTTTCAGAAGGTGTGCCTCCTTTTACATCTGGTGTGAAACAAACAGAATTTCAGAAGATCATCATACAAATAGCCAAACATGCTGATGGTCTGGGCCTGTTTTGTTTCTTCAGGATCCTGACAGCTTCCTATAGTAGATGGCGAACCACCAAGTCCAGCTCTAAATTGCTCTAAAAAATTAATAAATTAAACAAAATGAAGGTTTTGGAGTGGCCTAGGTAAAGTCTGGAATCAAATTTAGTATAACCTTGTCATAGTTCCTAGGTGTTTGTGTTTTGTTAGTTATTTTCCTTATTCAGTTCTATTATCATGTTTAGTTATTCTTTGTCTTTACTAGTTATTTCTGCACTTTCTTGTTTCCGTATTTCTCCTTGTTCTTAGATGTTTTTCACCCTTTGCCTCCTTCCTATTAGTATTCCTCTTTAGATAGTTTCCTTATTTATTTCTTCCTTCTGTTCTCCACTGTTTCCCTAAGATTCCTCCCTAGACCTATTATCCTTGCTTTATAGTTTCTTTAGAGTCTTCTGTCTCCCAGCCATTTTACCTCCTGTCCCAGTTGATTACTTCCACCTGCTCTCTCCCTCTCACCTGCATTTGCTCTCACTAATTGGTCATTGGTCTTCTCAGTCACTTATTTAATTAAATCTGAGATCATTTAAGTTCTGCATTTGGGTCCTCTTTAAAAACACGCAAACCTGACAGAACGAACCAGCCACTATGGACCCAGCAGAACATGTACACTCTGAGGAGGAGTATCAGGAACTAATTGACTGGAGTATTAGCCAAAGGCTATATTCAAACTCACCCTATGTCGGATCCCAGTTGGCCTGTTGTCCTCCCGATGCTGGTCCTCTTGGGGTTGGGATGAGCTGTTCCTCCACTCCCCGTTCCTTAGGCCGCCGCCGCCGTTGTCGACGTCCCAGATCCGCTCCCATCCGACTCCAAGAGGGCTCGGGGGGTGACTATCTGGTTTCCCAGGCGCCAGTCCTGCACCACGACCTCCAGGCCCCCCAAGCTCCGGTCCTGGTTCCCCAGAGCTGCGAGCCGCCGGTCACCGGCGCCGCCAGACAGCACTTGCGTTTCCGGGGTCCACTCCCTGCACAAAGCGGACACGATCAGTCTCCGGTCCCAGCTCCCAGCCAGCCTCAAGCTCCGCCTTCCGCTCCTCCTCCAGATTTCCCACCTTTAAGTACTATCACTGAGGAGGAGTTTGCGATATTATATCAAGAATTCCAGAATGACTCGAATGATGGAAGCCTTGTTTGAGGCATACGGCGCCTCCATTTGGAGGAAACACCACACGCCCCTGGTTCCTACTCCTGTTCCCACAGGGGGTGTTCCGGAAGACACGCCTCTGGCTCTTGACTCTGCAGAGGGTGTTCCGGAGAACATGTCTCTGGCTTCTGTTTTAGCAGGGGGTGTTCCAGAAGACATGCCTCTGGCTTCTGATTCTGCAGGGGGTGTTCCGGAAGGCACACCTCTGGCTCTTGACTCCGCAGAGGGTGTTCTGGAGGACACGCCGCTGGTTCCTGACTCCGCAGAGGGTGTTCTGGGGAACACGCCTCTGGTTCCTGACTCCGCAGAGGGTGTTCTGGAGAACACGCCTCTGATTCCTGACTCTGCAGTGGGTGTTACGGAGGACACGCCTCTGGTTCCTGTCTCTGCAGAGGGTGTTCTGGAGAACACGCCTCTGGCTTCTGACTCCGCAGGGGGTGTTCCGGAGGACACGCCTCTAGCTCCTGACTCTGCCAAGGGTCTCCAGAGGGACATAACCTCGGGGTCAGCGCCACGTCGTGGGTCTTCTACGCCTCGTCGTCGGTCTTCTACGTCACGTCGTCGGTCCTCTACGCCACGTCACGGGTCCTCTATTCCTCTTTGAGGGTCTTCTACTCCTCCCCGAGAGTTCTCCACTCCGTCCTCTCGAGGGTTCCCAGCGTCCTACCAAGGCCCCCTTAGTCGACGCCGTTTCCCAAGCCTCAAGGTTCTCTGCAGCCGGTTCCCAAGCCTGAAGGTTCTCTGCAGCCGGTTCCCAAGCCTCAAGGTTCTGTGCAGCCGGTTCCCACGCCTCAAGGTTCTGTGCAGCAGGTTCCCAAGCCTCAAGGTTCTCTGCAGCAGGTTCCCAAGCCACAAGGTTCTCCGCCGCAGGCCTCCACGCCACAAGGTTCTCCGCCGCAGGCCTCCACGCCACAAGGTTCTCCGCCGCAGGCCTCCTCGTCGCCGGCCTACCAGGTTCCTGCTCCTTTGTCGCAGGCCTCAGAACTTTAGCCTTTAGTTGTTTTGTTTTTGGACTCATTGGTCTTCTCAGTCACTTTCTCATTTCTTCCTCAGTATATATTCACCTCTCCTTCAGTCACTACTGGCTGGTTTGTTGTCATTCCTCCCTTCCTGGTTCCTGCCTTCCCTGTTCATCCCTGGTATGTCTTCCCGCGTTCTCTGATCTCCACGTTCCCTTGCTTCCTTGTGATTATTTGTAAGTTTAGTTATTTATTATTTAATTCAATCTGAGATCATTTAAGTTCTGCATTTGGGTCCTCTTTAAAAACACGCAAACCTGACAAACCTGTGGTAGAGCTTTAACAAGCAGTTCATTCTTTAGAAAGTGCAGTTAACACTATTCTGGGGGGGGGGGAATATGAAAAAAAGGTGGGCCAAAATTCCTCGGTTGCGTTGTAGCAGACTAATTGCTGTTTATTACAAATTGTTGATGGCAGCTGTAGCGGCCAGGGGTGGCACAACCCGTTATTAGGCTTAGGGGGCAATTATGCTTCTCTCATAGAGCCATTTTGGTTTGGATAGTTTTATTTGTTCACTTGAAAAACTAGTTTTGTGTTTGCTCAGGCCATCTTTGTCTGGTATTCAAATTTGTTTGATGATCTGAAACATTTAAAAGAAGAAATCAAAGGGGGAAAATCTCCGCCTTCTATTTGAGGATGTGACATTTTGATATTTGACAAAAGAGTTTGTGACTTTTGTTTTTATAAGGTGGAATCAAGACATTTTGGAATTGTCAATCCTATGTATCCTTGTCATTAGCATTGAGAAATAAAAAGCTGCTTTTTTAGTCTAATCATTTATATATTCATCATTTCAATCAGCTATAACAGCATCTTGACATGGATATTCATCTTATCTAATCTGAAATTATAGCCAGAGGTTGTAACTGAGATCAAGTGAATAAAAACTAAGGGAACAATAAAAAGTGATGGGATGGTGAATAATCAAAGGCTCCTTGTAACTCCTACTGTTATCATAAGCCTTCTCTAAAACTTACATTCGTGCATGTACGTGTTCTTCGGGATTTATTGGCAGTGGTTTCACCGCGTCCTGCTGTGCCGCAATCTGTGTTCTCTCCTTTATCTTCTTTCTCTGCTTCATTTTTGCTGACACACACTTAACATATGGATTGTGATAACAAATGTGTTTCTTGGTCACTTTCACAGGGAATTTAAAAAAGGGGGATAAACTAGTGTATTTTATCATTTGCGACCAATAAAAAAGCCAGGTTCCAGCTTTAAAGATTAGTGTTGTTTTCACACCTGAGTGCGGTAGACTCTGCTCAGTTGGTGAGACCAAAATTACACTTTCACACTGCACTTTGTCAATCGAACCAAACTTTTTGAACAACATATTTAAGAATCAATCAACACCGACACTTCCTGCTCCATGAAATGATTGCTTGGTTCTTTTTGGCAAACTTTCCAGACAAATAAGTTGCAGCGATGGGCTCAGCATAGATTGTATATATGAGATGGACGGAGCCTCCGTGAAGTCACCAGTAGGTTTCTGAAGAGCTGAACTGAAGCCCAGTGGGCGGTTCCCACCATCGCCATCTTGGCTGCATCACGCGTCTAGTCACGCCCGGATAATACCAAAAATTTGCAAAGAGGTGGAGCTGAGAGGGTGGGGGTGGATTATCATACCTGCAAACTCAGAAAGTGTGAAAAAAAGTGACAACTAAAATCCTGTAGGGGGGGTGGGGGGGTCTGGGGACATCCAGTACATACATGTTGCGCGTCCGCACCAATTGGTCAGAGGTGTGAAGTGCAATCTGTCAAAATGAATGATGGCCTTTAGATCTTTCTGTCATCGTAAAAAAACAAACAAAAAAACAGTCAAATTCGGAGACAATATTCGGTTAACGCAACCTCTGGTTCTGAGCCAATGTAATGTAGGCAACAGCAAGTTCAGTTGTGGTTTTAATGTGTCTCAGGGTGTTCAGTTATTTATAAACTCTTGTTCAAATTGTTATGTGATCTTGCCACATTTAATAGTTTTTTAATATTCTTATAACTTCAGTCGGTTCGCGGTCTCTGCATAAACATTGTGATTTAAAGCACAGATTTTGTTGAAAGCTGTTTTATTCATTCCTATTTTCTAATAAAATGTTGCGTTTCAACTTTTGTTTTTTGTTGGCCTGTAGATCTATGGGGAGGCAGGAACGGGTGGTGATGGTCATAAATTCAGCGGGAGCCCGATTGAAAAAAAAAATAGTCCCGCACAGGGCTCTAGTATCGAGGCGCACACAGTGTGGCAAGAAAAACAACCTTTTCAGCTTGCTGTTAGGTCAGAATTGAACTGGGCCAACCAAAATGTTAAGAAAGACGTATATTTTTTAAATTTGATGTCGTTATACAGTTAAAAATTCAATGTCGTGAGCAATTTAAAACACCGAGTGTAGCTGAGGAGCTAACAAATAGACCAAACTTTCATTTTCCATAAACAAGTAAAAAAGCGTTGATGGTCAGCACTGGCAGCCATTATCCATTGGGGTGGGGAAGGAAGAAATGCTTCGTCGTGACCATGAGTGGTCAAATGAGGACGTGTGATACGCTACAACAAAGATGTTTTGTGGACAAGATGGCGTCTGTTTCTTACGCTGCGAATTTATTCTTAGAAAGACTGACCGTAAGGCTCCTGCTCTACCAACTGGGCCACCCAGCTCCCCATAATGTGTTTTATGATAAATATTTTTTGTTACTTCCATAGTTTTAGGGCTGCAAACTCTCACCACTTCTTGGCGTTAAATTGCATCTTCCAATTCCTGTTCTGTGCTGTGTTCTCATGGAAAAAAGAAAAAGAAAATAAAGGATATGACAGTTGGGTTAATTTTACTCATTCTTTTTGCTGCTCATTAGAACTATGTTCAGTCTTTTCTTTCCATGTTCTATTTACTTCTCGACCTTTTGTCTTTTCCATACCTGTCTTGCAGCTCGTTTTTAGCTTCGTCGGGATAGTTGTACAGCACCTTATTAAAACTGTTTTTGCCCCTAGAGAGGTTTCTGAGAATCCTGTGTCTCACTGCAGTGCCAGAATCATCACAAACCCCATAGTGACACTGCAGGCACGGATGATACACACTCGCTCCCATGAGGTGACACACACTCCAAGCAGTGACAGGCTGCGACGTCTCCACTGGGTTTTTTTTTAATGTGTGCTTGCATCTGAGTTTGGTCTTTCTATGATTTTTCCACTAAAATACAATTGATCGAGGGACATCTGCTTTGTACTGCTTAGTGTCGCCCCACATGAACGTCATTCTGTCGTTCGCCATTCTTGGTGTGACATTGGACAAATTTCATCTTGTATCTGCTCACAAAGCAATATCCTTATGTCTTTTTAATCAAGCCTCAGTCTGACACTCGTTATTCATGATGGATATGAAAAATATGATCAAAAGTGGTTGTGACACTGGAGTAAAAATTTAGGGCAAGACGGCAGTGGGAGTTATTCGGGAAAATCCTCGTTTCATATGACTACATAACAGATGAGGATTTGAGTCTTTATTTTTAGTCCATATGCGGAAGATTGAGGGAAGACTGTTCCACTCACTGGCCACTTTATTAGGTGCACCCTGCTCATACAGGGTTGGACCCTCTATTCCTCAGAGATTTAGGCCATAATTTGCATGATGGCGTCACACAGCTGCTGTTGATTAGTAGGCGGTTCCGTCCGCGATGTGTATCAACAACGTCCCAATTGGGTGGAGATCCGGGAACCGTTGTGGTACAGTGAACTTACCGACAAGTTCGGCAAGCTAGTTTGTGATGGTCTAAGCGTTGCGACACGGAGCATTATCCTGCTGGAAGTAACCATCGGAAGATGGGCAAACTGCAGAAATAAAGGGATGGATGCTGTCAGCAACAATGCCCAGGTTGGCTTTGGGGTTTATACAATGCTCCTGTGATGCTAAACATTCCAAACAATATCCCACACAATCATGTGAATGTTCCGGCTGAAGGCGAGACTCGTCGGACCAGGCATCATTTCTCCCATCCGTTATCGTCCAGCTTTAGCGAGCCGACGTGAATCGTAGCCTTGGTTCTCTGACTGCTCTTCTGCTCCTGTAGTCCAATCGCTTTTGCGCAAGACATCATTGTCTGCACAGCTGTTGATCGCTGGATTTTTTTGGGGGGGTTTTTCAGACCATTCTCTGTAAGACTGAGAGGTGGTTGTGTGTGGACATCCCAGCAGATCAGCAGTTTCAGAAGTTCTATGTGGAGTACGGTGGTTGCATTTTTATACAGAATCTGATTGGATTCACTTTGACCTCCTTTTCTTCCTTTTGTTGCATTCCTTCGGTTAGCTAATAGAAAAGCTCTCCTGCTCTTCCCTCATTTTGTTTCTAATTTGGACACCGCATTAAAAAGTTATGCTTTTGGGTCAGTATGAGCTGAACCTAAGGTTCAGAACAGATTGCTCGGCGCTTTTATGACATCCCTGCAATTCTCTGCCACATTTGATCCAGTCGTGGTAAATCAAACATTGACTCGAGGTTACAGCTAGGCCAAATAAAAAGCCCTGACCCCCCTGGATTTGATTCGGATTCTGTCTGATTCTTTATTCGTGTCATTGTTATTAAACCGCCAATCTGTCTTTTTTTTCTCCTCTGCAGGTTAACCGACCTGTCTGGCTCTCTCACAGATGGTCCAGTTAACTATAAGTACAAGACTAAATGCACATGGCTAATAGAAGGATAGTAAGTACCAATCTTTTTTTCTACTTTCTCTTATCAGCATTAATCCTCCTGCTTGCACTTGGTTTAAAACCACAGTTTATATCTGACTTGAGGGCTCCAGATAAGGGAGCTTTATTACCATGTAAACAGTGAGAGAGATTGTTATCATTGCAGCTGCTGAGCTGCTTTGTGACCATTTAGTCTGAAAGGAACCAGCTGAATGCACATAGCGTTCACTATGTATTTAGAGTAAAAATGCTGCAAGTCTACATTAATTTCCTTATTTTGACATTTTGCCACCAAAATGCTCCAAAGCCCATTGAGAGAGTTAAAGATTTTCAACAATTTCATGGGATTTGCCATTTGCTGACACAAATCAGTACCACAATTAGAAATGATAAGTTACATATTTGGCTTAGATTTATAAATATCAACTAAAAAGAGCCCTGGACTTTCTCCTAAATAGGCCCATATTGCATACTAATAGCCACCAACAGGCTTGTTCTGGTATCTCTGTCTCACAGCATATATTTGATGCTCCTGACGACATCCTGTGCATGTTGTGTTTTTCTATCGACCTCCCCGGCTTTAGTGACATCCTTCCAGCCCTTCAGTCCGCTTACAAATCGACTTGTTTTATCTGTCCCAGCAAATAAACTGACGTTATGCTCAGAGCTTGTAAGCTGCCTTTACAACTAGAAAAGCACTCAGAGTGAAGACCTCCGCCAAGGCAGATTATTTATTTATATATATATATATATATATATATATATATATAAGAATACACAACATGTGACCTGTTATATCTAATGTTGGGTTTGAAACTTTTAGTGACACTAGGCAAGTAAGGAATGGGAATGTAAACAATATATATAATGTAGGCAGAAACAGTCATTTCAGTGCAAGTATTTCAATCATGCGACTATAAATCAAAGAATTACTTTAGGTTATAATAAAATATCTCCTAATACAGTATTTCTTTTCGTGAAATAGGGGATAAAACCTTTTAGGGCAGTTCAGTAAAGGGATCCATCAGTATTTAGCTGTATTGAAACATTGCAGGATGAAAACCATTGGTTGTTCCAACATGTATGTTAAAATTCAATTTGTAATACTGATTTGATATTGAGGCTGCACAGTGGCACAGTTGGTAGCACTGTTGCCTTGCAGCAAGAAGGTCCTGGGTTCAAATCCCAGCCTGGGGTCTTTCTGCATGGAGTTTGCATGCTCTCCCTGTGCATGCGTGGGTTCTCTCCGGGTACTCCGGCTTCCTCCCACAGTCCAAAAACATGACTGTTAGGTGAATTGGTTGCTCTAAATTGCCCTTGGGTATGAGTGTGTGCGTACATGGTTGTTTGTTCTGTATGTCTCTGTGTTGCCCTGCGATGGACTGGCGACCTGTCCAGGGTGTACCCTGCCTCTCGCCCCTTGACTGCTGGAGATAGGCACCAGCCGCCCCGCAACCCTACATAGGATGGACGGGTATGGAAAATGGATGGATTTGATATTGCAGAAAGAAGGGGCTAGGAGCTCACTGGACTGTGCAGCAAAGGAACTTTGTGGTATTTTGCTGTATTTAAAACACTGTAATGATGAAAAAGCAATGGTTGTTCAAAAACATATTTTGACTCAATTTTTAAAGTCTTGTTTGAGGAATAGCAGCCTCAGAAAAAAGAATCAATATAGTATGATTAAAGAGGTTGCTTTATAGCTTAAGTGTCTAGTGGATCTAATTAGCATCATACCAACATTTACACTATTGGGTGCAATGGTCAAACTAATAATCTTTATTTAATTTACCTTGTGATTGATGGCAAAAGCAGCAGTAATATTTGTTTTGTACCAGAAAGGGGTCCTACTTTAAGTGTTGTTCCCCCCCCCTTGTCCCACATCATGACCACGTTGCCCCAGCCTCTAGATTATTGTCCACAGGAGCAGTGATGTTTCCTTTATGGGCAAAAGGCTCTACTTGTAGGATTAACTCAGATTTTCTCAGGCAGAGAGAACCAGAAAGTGGACTCTGGTTAAAAGAGAAAAGTTCAGGTGATTCAGGTGTTATAGAGAACATCAGCCTGTCTTTCCACCTGTGCCCATTCTCACACACGAACATAGGCTCGCTCTGACAAGCTGTAGAGCGTGCCTCTTGCCCTGCTGTTGCTGGCTGCCAGAATCGGCCCAAACCACCTAAATTATAATAAAACACTTCACAAAGAACTCAAGATGGCAAAAAGCCTTTTTGAGCTTGAGTCCCTGAGGCGACAAATTACGACCCGCAGAAGTTTCAAACACTATGGACACTTTAAGAAAGAAGAACATGAACCATCCAGGAAATGTATATTCATCAGCTTTTTATGTTGTTGTACGTATTCATTTTGTGCCCTCTCTCCTTTCTCCTTTCTCCAAGCCCTAATGCAGCGCTTAGGCTGCGCTTCAATCACTTTGCAACGGAGTGCAGCTGGGACCACATGTACGTCTATGACGGGGACTCCATTTATGCCCCATTGATTGCTGTGTTCAGGTAAGTGCCTGCTGCTGTGAACAGGCGAGGTGTCTGAGGGAGGAGATAGAGAAATGACTAGGAAAACCATCGCCACCTCTTTATTAAGCCTGCAAACTTATCTTCCTGCAGGCAACATATAGCCAAACAATGGGCCTCATAATTACTGTCGTTCCACAATGCAGCAGTAATGGAGAGAAAATACAGCAATTACCCACATTATCCCCGGAGGCCACTTAGACGTTCCATGGAGCTTTATTCCACATTTTTGCTTTTGTAATCGGCAAACATGAGGGTAGCCTTCTTTTATGTCCCACGTGTCTTATCTACGGCAATAGCACAATAATTTACCCGGCGCCTGCCTTTTACTTATCTCTAATTAAAAAGGTCATTTTCTCTCCTGTGTGAAAACTTTGACAGTTGGATATTTAAAAACAACATGTTATTGTGCAAACATTGACATTGTCAACTACAGTGCTGTGAAAAAGTATTTGCCCCCTTATTTCTTCTGTCCAAGCATTGCTTTATTAGGGGAAAACAGCTTTCCAAATCAACCTGGACCTATATGAAAAGGTAACTGCCCACCTATTAATACATGAATTAACTATAATTTTTAGAAAGCTTGGTTAAATTCCACCACCCACACCAGGTCTGCTTATTGTCAGACTTTTCGAATCAGGAGATGACCTAAATAGGACCCGTTTGACAACATGAAGTAGGCCACGAAATCTCAAAAAGCAACAGATGAAGCCCTAATCTAAAGAAAGTCGAGAACAGATGACAGTCATTGTGGCTAGGGTTACAAAGCCATTTCTAAGGCTTGGTGAATCCAGCAAACCACAGTGAGAGCATATATATATATATATATATATATATATATATATTTTTTTTTTAAGAACAGTGACGTAAAAATCTGAAGGCCGTCCATCATTTGGACATTTCACACCCCTGACCACTTGATGGAGATGCGCAGACATTTTCAACTTTATGGATGAAGTACAGGTAACTAAATCAGTCAATCAATAAAATTTAAAAATATGAGTATCTGAGCGTCACCTCAGGCCCGGACCCTGTAGTCAATAGATCTTGCCAAGCGTGAGCTGCCAGTGCGTTGAAGCATCACAGAGTCTTTGGAGTACGACTGTGACCGGTGCAGCTGGTTACAGAGGCGTGCCAACTACCGGTGCAGAATCGGCACTTATGGGGATTCAGCCTCCAGAACATCTAAACCCCCATGAGAAGCCATCTGTCCATGGGAAAAATCTAAAACCTCATAACAATAACCTCTGCAGCAATCCCACTTGAAACATTTTATTACACACAGACTGGTGCACATTTCAGTTCCATGCGGACCAAGAGGAAGTTGTGAGGCTGTGCGTTCAGGCCACAGCAGGTTAACTGTTTATATTTTAAGTGCAATTGTTTAATTTCATTGCTTTTATGTAGTTCTCTGTTCAACTCGTTAATATTAATTAAAATGAATAAATGTTATCATTTAAAAAATTGATGGATAAAAATAGATTATGACCTTGTCAGTCAAAATGACGGACAGCAAAAAAGTCTAACGCGACCTCTGGCTCAAATGGAGAAAACACAAAACTGTGATGAATCTGGCCAACCAAAATTACTCTGAGTTCATGGCGACTCATCCAGGAGGTTTCAATAGAACCCAGAACAACATCTAAAGCACCAAGTCCCAACTTGCCTCACTTAAGGCCATTGTGCAAATTTAAAATAAACACTTCTGAGCATGCAATAAATACAAATTAAAAATAAAATTGGATAAACATATTAATATATACAAGAGTGCAGGTTATGAGCAGTGCAAAATCACACAGGTGCAAAAACACAACACAGGGTCATGTGACTGAAACCGAGCGGGTAGTGGGAAGAGTCCTAGGGTTATTGTCCATGAGTCTAACAGCAGAGGGGAAGAACCTGTTCTTATGTTTAGAAAAAGTCTGTGTCCAGGGTCGGCTGTGATCCGACCTGCTTGCAAAATGACATTTGTGGGAGGATTTCAAGGCCAAAATTAAAAATAAAAATAAATTGTAGTGAGATGGTGTGGGCACTGCTGTCGGCTCGGTGTATTCAAATCCCCGGTCTCGATAAATCCATATTAGGACTCCTGGTATTGTCTGATAAATGCAGCTTTCTTTTTCTTGGAAGTTCATTAGCTCTTCTGTCTCTTCACTGGACATATTTCTTTTTGCAAAAGAAACTTTTCAGACGTCTTTAATCAATTTTGCTTTGTGGGTTGATTTTCACGGTGACTTATCACGTGACCCAGGATGGAGCTATGTAATGGTGAGAATCCGGTCATTTTTCAAAATAAAACATTGGTTCGACTTAAATAAATAATAAATCAGTCTGAAATATTACAAGGTATTTATCCTTTCTGTTCGGTCCGGTACCGGTGGTTGGGGACCTCTGATCTAAAGAACACCAGTAACACCGTCTCTGGATGGTAAAAAAAAAAGCCCCCCAAAAATAAAGCTTTGGAGTGGCCTGAAAGTTTAAACTCAAATCTATTTGAGGTGCTGTGACAAGACCTTATACAGGTTGCTTGAAAACCCCCTAGTGGTGTTGAATTAAAGCAATTCTGCCCCCAAAAAAATATGTGCCCGTAATACTCCAAAAAAGGTGGTGAAAGAGTCACTGATGGCTGCTGTTGATGCCAAAGTCCTCAGAACTGGTTAATACATCTAGGGGGCATTGAGTTTTATAAACAGAGCCAGCTTGGTTTGGATAGCTTTTATTCTCCTAATAAATTAAATCATCATTTGAAAACCAAGATTTTACATTCACTCAGGTTATCTTTATTTTAGTTAGATTTGTTCCTCAGCACTGTGCAGGAAAAGAGTTTAAACATACTGAAATAGCAAACGTGGAGCTGCTCAGCTCAGACCAAGTCTAGTAAGAGTGTACTGGTGCAGTGCATTGAACATATCCGAAGTGACAGGCCAAATAAATCAGTGCCAATCCTCAATGGAAAATCATCAAACAAATTATAAAATGAATTGTGCCTCTGCACTGAAGAAGGGTTTTGTTTAGAGCTAATCACTGTCATCATTTCAGCAGGGACTGTGCTTGCTTGGTTGATTTTCCTTTCATCAGCACTTCAAAACACCCCTTTTTTTTATGATTCATTATTAATATTGAGCTATCTCAATTCCTTTCTCTGATCCCTCTCAGTGGTCTGGTGTTACCGGAGACGAAAGGGAAGCAGACGGTACCAGAGGTGGTGACGACGTCTGGATATGCCCTGCTGCACTTCTTCAGCGACGCCGCATACAACCTGACCGGTTTCAACGTCGCCTACTCGTATGTCTACACATGTCTCTGCTGCCATCTGTGCCATGCCGGCTGTGGGCTCTTTTGTTGGTCTCATTTATGGCCATTTGCTTTCCAGTGGTAATTTGACACCTTGTGGTTAAGCAATTACAAGTGCAGGCCCACGTTAGGATATTCAAAGGCATTTCAATGCTATAAGGGAAATATATACGGTGCGTTTCATTTGTAGTCCGAACTATGAAATTCCGACTTCAGAGTCTTAAAAATCAGCTGGAACGCTCCCTCGGAGAGTCTGAGAATTTTTCTTATGCCGACTTCGAGTTCCAATATTCTCGCGTCAACAACAGTAGCTGTAGTGGAAAGATGTTTATTTTACAACACACACTAGTAAGAGTGCGTTTAAAATCAATGTTACATGTATAGATTGCAACACCTAGCTGAACAAAATAAAAGTGGTGTTGCCATGTGGAAAGTACAGCTTAAAACGATGTCTGTAAGAGGTACTACAAATAATGGCAAGCTGCCCAGCGCCATATTGGAATCACAACTTCTCCGACTACGTCAAATGGAACGCTGTTAACTCGGGTGTGACTTCCGAAGGTAAATGGAACGCACCAATAATCCCTCCAGTTGGTTCTGGGTCGGTCCCAGAATTACATCCCAGTGGAACATGCCTGGGAATCCTCCAAATGGAGCCACCGAGGAGGGGTAGAGATGGGATACCAGAACCCTTGAATCTCCATCTCTGCTTTTCATTTTGTTAGGTTAAAAAGTGGTTGACCTACAATGAATGAGACACAAAGGGTCGGAGAGAATATGGTGTCAATAAGCTCTGCAGAGGTAGATGTGGATAATCAGTTCTGCAGAGGGAGACCAGGAAAATACTATAAGGAATGAGCCAACCGTGTCTGTCTGTTCTCAGCCTCCCAGTGTCATAGTCTCTGGTCTCAAAGAGCACCCCCTCTGCAGGCTCTCTTGATTTAGTCACACTTCGTTAACATATTAAAAGAACAGGATGTCATGCAAATGAGCATGTGACTGAAACCAAAATGACATTTAAAAAGTACATTATAAAGACACCCTAAGAAAATAATAATACAACATTATTATTTTACCTAATACATTTCACACCACGTTGTTATAAAAATTACATGGTCTGGTAAATGCTTTCAATAATGTTTCGCTCAAACACTTGGATCTATGGATATTTCACAGCCATTTAAAAATACGGGAAACATTTTGGGAATATAAATAATTAAAGCTGAAGAAAATTCTATTTAGATCTTTTAGCTCGTAGTTTGGAACTTCTGGTAATGAACATAATGCAGTTTCTGGGGACAAATTAATGAGAATTCCCCCACACTTAGTCCTGCCTAAAGTTTAACTCAAGCAGACTCAAGTCAGGTGCACATGATTAAAACACTTTTACTCAGCATTTTAAGAGAAGTTTAAATCTCGGACATTTAGTTCGGTGTGCTCCTTACTGTTGAAGTTAAAGTGAACAATATATAAATGTGTTATTAAGCCAATTATGATTTATGCTTTCTACGGGTCTCATGGCTCAAATATGCAATGATATATCCCCATTTGAATATATGTAATTGTAGGTCCGACATCCCATTTTTCTCTGTTTTATTTTTTTTAAGAGAACACCCACACATTAGTCTAGATATGCCAATTTTCCCTCTATGGGACATGATTTTATATGTTAAAATCAATTAGATCTAGAAACAAAAAGGAGATTTTTCTTGTACAAAAAAACTGTAGCAAAAAAATCAAAATAAAACCATTATAATGAGACTGCACAGTGCGGCTCTGCCTGAGCCGTGTTGCCGCCTGGCTACTTTGTGCGTCACACAAAGCAGACACACCTGTCTGTCTGTGCCAATAATAATAACCCTGACGAAAAAATTGAATGATATGCGGTAGGACACATGGGAGGAGGGAGGACAATTACATAGCTGTAAAGCTCTGAGCGCACACACACACACACACACACACACACACACACACACACACACACACACACACACACACACACACACACACACACACACACACACACACGCACGTCTTTCTATCCTTGTGTTGACATTGTATTGACTTCCATTGATTTTACTATGCCTAACCCAGACACTTTCCCTAAACCTAACCATTACTGATACATGCCTAGCCCTAACCTTGACCTAAACCTAATTCACACCATACCTCTAAACCTAACTAGTAGAGTTTAATAGCTAGTTAAACATTGTGGGGACCAGGCAAAATGTCCTCACAACTACAAATGTCCACACAAGGGTGGTGGGCTGTCAAAGGTTGGTCCTCACAAGTATAGCTATACATGCGCACACACGCACACACACACACACACACACACACACACAGGAGGTTACACTGGTTGTCATGACTACCTTGTACTGTAGCAAACCAGCTTTTGATATTAACAAAAATCTTTTTTTCTACCTGTGGTCCATGACTCCAATTTACCACAGTAGTCATGTTTTAAATTTGATTAATTGAAAGGTGAGTTTTTTTTATTTAACTTAGGATCTATTCAATCTTGTATGCACAATCTAGTTTTTAATATTGGCCTCATGCTGTTAAAACCCGTTCCTTTGTTTCTTTCTAGATATCCAATTAAACATGTTTCTAAATGAAAAATATATTTCTTTTACTTGAAGCATTCATTACAGTGCAGGGCTAAAGTAATTACACATTTAAAGAATCTTTCTGTATTTATTTTATTTGGCAATACTTAAATGTTTTCATCAACCGAATATTTATATGAGACAAATATAACCCAAGTAAAGACCATAAGGAGTTTTTGAATAATTGATTTTTTTTTAAAGCAATTTAAACCAACCTTGGTTTGGTTTTAACAGATACACCCACTTATGATTAATTAAAGCAAGACCTTCAGAATCCAGAAATATTTAAAATAGAAACAGTCTGACAACGTGAAGTAGGATCTACAAAAACGTCACGCATCATGCCCTGTGTTAGAGAAATTTCAGAAGAGATGACAAAGGCATTTACATCTACACTCCGCACAAACGTAAGAGATTTTCGGCCTAAGCAGTTGACATTTAAGCAACTGTGACGGAAATATTTCAAAGTAGTTAGAATTCATTGATTAGTTACATTTTAGTAAACTCATCTAGGTAATAAGTCATGTAGAGATCAGCAGAACACCCTCTGACCTTGTTCCCTAAACTCTACAGTGTGAAGCGATTTAACCTTGTGGGACCAAACATCAGGACTGTGTAGGAATGGATTGAAGAAGATAATCTTAGTTTACCATACAGGTCCTTCTCAAAAAATTAGCATATTGTGATAAAGTTAATTCTTTTCCATAATGTAATGATAACAATTAAACTTTCATATATTTTAGATTCATTGCACACCAACTGAAATATTTCAGGTCTTTTATTGTTTTAAAAGTGATTATTTTGGCATACAGCTCATGAAAACCCAAATTCCCCAAAAAATTTGCATATTTCACCCGACCAATAAAAGAAAAGCGTTTTCAATACAAAAAAAGTCAACCTTCAAATAATTATGTTCAGTTATGCACTCAATACTTGGTCGGGAATCCTTTTGCAGAAATGACTGCTTCAATGCGGCGTTGCATGGAGGCAATCAGCCTGTGGCACTGCTGAGGTGTTATGGAGGCCCAGGATGCTTCGATAGCGGCCTGAAGCTCATCCAGAGTGTTGGGTCTTGCGTCTCTCAACTTCCTCTTCACAATATCCCACATATTCTCTATGGGGTTCAGGTCAGGAGAGTTGGCAGGCCAATTGAGCACAGTAATACCATGGTCAGTAAACCATTTACCAGTGGTTTTGGCACTGTGAGCAGGTGCCAGGTCGTGCTGAAAAATGAAATCTTCATCTCCATAAAGCTTTTCAGCAGATGGAAGCATTAAGTGCTCCAAAATCTCCTGATAGCTAGCTGCATTGACCCTGCCCTTGATAAAACACAGTGGACCAACACCAGCAGCTGACATGGCATCCCAGACCATCACTGACTGTGGGTACTTGACACTGGACTTCAGGCATTTTGGCATTTCCTTCTCCCCAGTCTTCCTCCAGACTCTGGCACCTTGATTTCCAAATGACATGCAAAATTTGCTTTCATCCGAAAAAAGTACTTTGGACCACTGAGCAACAGTCCAGTGCTGCTTCTCTGTAGCCCAGGTCAGGTGCTTCTGCTGCTGTTTCTGGTTCAAAAGTGGCTTGACCTGGGGAATGCGGCACCTGTAGCCCATTTCCTGCACACGCCTGTGCACGGTGGCTCTGGATGTTTCTACTCCAGACTCAGTCCACTGCTTCCGCAGGTCCCCCAAGGTCTGGAATCGGTCCTTCTCCACAATCTTCCTCAGGGTCCGGTCACCTCTTCTCGTTGTGCAGCGTTTTGTGCCACACTTTTTCCTTCCCACAGACTTCCCACTGAGGTGCCTTGATACAGCACTCTGGAAACAGCCTATTCGTTCAGAAATGTCTTTCTGTGTCTTACCCTCTTGCTTGAGGGTGTCAATGATGGCCTTCTGGGCAGCAGTCAGGTGGGCAGTCTTACCCATGATTGCGGTTTTGAGTAATGAACCAGGCTGGGAGTTTTTAAAAGCCTCAGGAATCTTTTGCAAGTGTTTAGAGTTAATTAGTTGATTCAGATGATTAGGTTAATAGCTCGTTTAGAGAACCTTTTCATGATATGCTAATTTTTTGAGATAGGAATTTTGGGTTTTCATGAACTGTATGCCAAAATCATCAGTTTTAAAACAATAAAAGACCTGAAATATTTCAGTTGGTGTGCAATGAATCTAAAATATATGAAAGTTTAATTTTTATCATTACATTATGGAAAAGAATGAACTTTATCACAATATGCTATTTTTTTAAAAGGACCTGTATAATATTAGGACTAGGAGGGTGCAGGGAGAGGGTGCCCGTGTTTGTTTTGCAGTCTGGCTAACTGAGTTATAAAATATCTAAAGGACTCCAGTCTCATCTTTTTTTTTTGTTAGGAAAAAGCTATTTTTTTTCCCATGTCACGAGAATTGCACTGTTAATCCAATGATAAAACTGAATTCTGGCACCTAATGAACACGCTTGTTGATAGGTCCTGCTTCCATTCTTTTTATTGGACTGATTCATATGTGTTGCTGAGCTGTAGTGTCAGTTTAAAGCTCTGCTCAGATAGTCTTTTTCTCTTTTTAAATCTTCTCAACTGTGTGAAATGACCCCCCAAGTTTTTAAGTACTGCGCCCATCAAAAGAGCTCTCTTAACGAAGAAAACTAGTTTCAGTGCTTCCTTCGTCCTCTACCTTACCAGAGGGAACGCCTAACCCTCCTTAATGAAAGAAAGATCATTCCACCCCATAATTCGTTCTCGCTAGATCTTCACAAACAGATTTATTTGGAAGTGTTCAAGTTAACAATAGATCAGGATCGTCGGTGTGATTAGCAAAGCTGAGATGCGTGGAAAAATGAAGTGGCCCCATGTGTCGGCTTGTCTACAGAAATGATGGAAGATGGCTTTCCTCTAGGAGCAGCTCCTCTTTATTTTCCTTTCAGAATAAAAGATGCACTTCTTAGCAATGGCTTGTTATGGTGGTGAAGCTGAAGCAAGTGGTGGCGATGATGATGTCTTCAGAACATTGGCTGATAGAAATCTGCTTATGTGCCTGATTGAACTTTTCCGTCTGATTGGTTTCGGTGCATTCTTGCATCTCGTATATCGGGTAAATGTTGTATACCCCCTTTATCTGTCAGCAAGGTAGAATTCCAAACCCATACAACTTTATACCTTTAGCTTACCCAAACAACTTCTCTTTTTCTGTTGACCAGAGTTTTTTTTTTTTTAGGTTCTCCCTCTGGTGTTGAATTAAATATAGCTTATATTAGAGGTGAGTCTGCCTGACAGTCATTCTTAGCGGAAGAAGTGGGTGATGAAAAAGAAAATCCTCTTATCATTTGCTGAAGCTGGAGAGAAATCTGTAACATCCACTGAAGAAGGAACTTTATAAAATAAAAAGAATATAAAGAGAACAACTTTCTTCCTTTGAGATTTCTTCAGTGTTTGTCACACTTGAATAATTCAGTGTCAGGAATTGCAGATAGGACCCAGATGCAGACAGGTAAAATGAAGTTGATTTTTTTTTTTAAGGCTAAAAACAACAAACACCAGACACAAGCGGCTGGGGAAAGAAGACAGGAAGTAAGGCAGAGAATCCAGCAAGTTGGGACTGAAAGAGAACTGCTTAAATACTAATGAGGGAGTGAGAAAATGACTGAGAGAAACCTGAGGACTAATTAGTGAAAGCAGGTGAGAATGAGAGCAGATAGATTGGGAAGGAAATGCAGCTGGACAGGGAGGCAGAATGACAAGGAGGAAACAGGAAGAGAGGAAGAAAGCAAAGATCTAAGCCTAAAAACAAGAGAAAACTAGACAGAAAATAATCCTGAAGGCCTACCGTAAGTGTTGAAATCTAAGTAAACAAGAATAGGGAAGCCCTAGAGAAAGTAAAAGCACACATGGATGTGGCAGGAGGTAGAGGAGGATAACAAAACAGAAGGGAAACAGAAGTATTAACACTAGATAAAATAGATCAACAATCTTACTGAGAAGAATAAAGTGACACAGAACTAACATAGAGGAATGCTGTGTGCCTATCTCCAGCAATCGGAAGGACAAGTCTCTTTTTTTAGTATTGAATCATAAACATAACTGTGGCAAGTAAGACCTGCAGGGCTTTAGATGTAGTTTTGTGACCTTCTTGATGAGTCGATGATGAGCTCTTGGAGTAATTTTGGTAGTTTGGCAACTCCTGGGAAGGTTCACCACTGTTCCATCTTTTCTCAATGTGTGGATAGGGGTTTTCTGGAGCCCGTAAAATGTAAAAAAGACCTTGTAACCCTTTCCAGACACATAGCTGTCAACAAGTTTGTATTCCATCTGTTCTTGGATTTCTGGAGATCGGGGTTTAAGGTTTTGTTTTTTCAGCTCTTTTAGCCTACTCCATGTTATCAGACAGGTTCTAGTTCAGTGATTTCTCTATTCAGTTCACAACTCAAGCAATTTTAACCCGATTTTGGCTAGTGTAATTGAAGCCAGCTTTCTGAATGTGAAATGTGATTAGGTGAAATCTTTACTTAAGTGTCACAAAAAAGAACCAAACAAACAAAAAAAAGGTTAGAGGGCTAATACCTTTTTTCAGCTCTGTAGGTAGTATTGGGCCATGTACAACCTTAGCTGGGGTTTTTTAAACCGAATGTCCTCACCACCTCATTATAAAACAAAACAAAAAAAAAAACTCGTCCACATTTAATTGCATAAGTGCATTGTTAAGCACATTCATTGACATGCCAAACCTGTAGGGGGCAGTAGTTCCCCCAAATCTTATCCACTCAGAATAACTTTTTACTTTCTAACTTCTACATAGAGAAGTAACTGAGCTGGTAAAAACAAGCAAGCAAAAAGCTCTTGGACAGTCGATGATGCCAACACATCTCTGAGGGCATAAATGCGGTTTCTGATCGGAAACACAGGTCGCACATGTGACGTCGGAGCATTTTTGTCATGAACAGGGACTTTGCGAAAACTTGAAATCCCGGTTATTTGTATCCACAAGCAAACGCTTAAAACAGAGAATTTGCAAATCTCCACTTTGGTCGGAGTTTTTAGAAAGAACCGTTTTTGATGCCGTAAATCTGCGCTTTCACATGGATGACGGGCCAAACCGTAGAATTAGTTTATTTAAATCAAATTTAATCTCGTCCACTCATTTTGTGCTACATACACAACATCTCTGGTTTTTATGTAATAAGCAAGTGTTGCTGCATGACCTTGAATTTGGCTCCTGCCTCATTTCTTTAGGATAAACTCCTGTCCCAACAACTGCTCGGGCCACGGCAGATGCATCGCAGGGAACTCGGTCGCGGGTCGCGTGTACTGTGAATGTGACGAGTACTGGAAAGGCGAGGCTTGCGACATTCCGTACTGCAGGGACAACTGCGGCAGCCCGGATCACGGCTACTGCGACCTGACCGGAGAAAAGCTGTGCGTCTGCAACGACAGCTGGCAAGGTAAACCGGCACAGACGAATACAACAAACCACAACATAACAAGGAAGGTTGTTTTTTTTTGTGTGTTTTTTTATTTTTTATTTTTTATTCTCAGAACAAAGCGCACATTTCCCATGATGCCACACATGGAGATGTCCTTTTTTTTTTAGGTCTTTTGATCATTATGAATGTAGAGAATAAGTTAAAAGGCAACTGAAAATAGGAGATTTACAAACATAACATCATCACTGCTTGTTTCCAGCACATTATCGCTCTCACTATTACTTTCTACGGAAAATGTTGTCTAAATGTAGAATGCTGCTATAAATCATTGTGACAATGGAACATTTAAAGTTTTTAAAGGGACAGACTGTTTATGGAAAGTTTCTTAATCCTTTGGTTTGGCTTTGGGGTTTTGATTTAGTTGCCTGCTAGACCTTCTTTAGTTTTGGAGAGAAATTACTTTTTTGAAACTTAAATCCATTCATCACCCTCAAATAGCTGAAAACGTCCATCTGAATTCAAAAAGTTAGTGTTTTAAGCATCAAGAATTCATTCGAATTCTTGTCTCAAACAGCAAATACAATGTTATTAATTTAAGCCTACTTATGTCTGCTCCATTTGGTGATGATGCAGTGCCCTCTCCTGGGCTAATGTTAGAAATGCAGGAAGAATAAAAAGATGTTTCTTAAAATGCAACAAAAATGATTTAAGGCTCAGTCAGCTTTTTGCTGAGACGATTAAACGACTGAAATGTTGAGCTGAACAAAGCAATCACGTACCATCTGGTCTGGAGACAGTTTCTGTGTTGAAAACTCTTGAAAAGCTGTTGTGTCTAAAGCAGTAGTAACTGAATCACTGTCATATCACTGTAATTATACACTCAAATTTTAAACACCTTAAAGCAATGTCTGCATGGTTCTTTTCTTACGAATATGCCCATCTAAGAGAGTAGCTAGTCCTAGCTTGCCCCCCCCCTTTAGGCCTAATGTTACTCTAGACCCGCCACTGCGTATATGTCATGTTTTTATTAGCCATTAGCAGAAAATCATTAAAAATAAACATAAATTAAGGCTTTAGAAAATCACGTTGTGTGTTTAATATTCTGTATAATGTCTTTTCCTTGGTGAACTGAGTTACTAAAACAAAGGAACATTTTAAATAATTGATGGAATGTGACTGTAAAATATCTCCAATCAAAGTAAAAACTAAGATCTCTATGTTTTACGTCCAAGGCACCAGTCTTTCTGGTTATCTTTAAAAAGACAATAGGCTACAAAATGATGCTTTTTAATGGCCGCTTTTGCACTCTTTCCTGTCCAGTAGTAGACTTTATTCAGAGTAAAGATTTTGTTGTTGTTGTTGTTGGTTAGGCCACCTAACTTCGACCTATAAATCATTCAGGCATAAAAAGTCCCTAAACCCAAGTGAGCAATCATTGTTGTATCTAAACATAACAGAGAACCTAAAGGAAAAGATTTAATGTTAGAATCTTGAGGAAAGGCTGTTACTAGCAACCTGTCACACCTTATTAGCACTCATGGCTATTTCTTAGCAAAAAAAACCCAAAAAACCCTGATTATGTAAAACAGTTGAATAGAAATGCCTACAACTTCGAAGCGATGTAAATATGTTTTTTCCTAATGACACTAACTTCTCAATGCAATTGTTGCCCTGTGTTACTCAAAGCAGAGCAATAAAAGCATTTTTTTCTAAATCAAAAGGTTCATATTGCAAAATTGTAAAGAATGTTTTTTTCAATTTCATTCATCGGTTTAATTCTGATGAGGTCTGATTTATATGAGCATGTAATGTAACATTTTATGGTAGAGAGAGAGATGCCAAATTCTTTTCAGACTACTTGGTTGAATTTACGTTAATTTAGGTTTGAATCATCAGCTTCAGATCCAGTGCCAACAATAGCTTGATTAATATTGTTTTACGGTGCTAACAGTGGCACCACAAGGGGGCAGCCATTCATATTAAATGGACATGCAAATAAGCAATAAAGACCCTATTCTAGAAGTGTTTGACAGTTTTTCTCTTTATTTTATTTTTTTTGGCGCCCCCCTCTGCTGCCCTTATAAAAAAAAAAACCGTAACTTTGATATTTTCTATTTTTTAAAAGAAAAACACGGTCTCCTGTTGTAATAGGGTTGGTAGATATACCGATTTTTATTTTTTTTTTAATTTTATTTTATTTTTTTACCAGCACTTTTTTGCCCATTTTGTCTGTCCCTCTGAATTCAGTAGAAAATAAACTCTTCTTCTCCCAGAGGATTTCAATCTTGATGCTTTTAGTTTTTCCCCCACAGAACAGAGAATGGAGGAAACATCCAGAAGTCACAACTAATGAAGTCATTTTAAGGTTACCTTAAGGTTTAAATCCTTGGAAGCAAAGCGTATTAAAATTAAGACAGAAAATATCACATATTGCTTGTTGAATCAGGATTATTATTAGAGTAAAAATAACCAGTTAAAAATATTTCATCTAATCAAACGTTTTCTCTTTATTTGTACCTTCTCGTTGTTACCAGTAGGGGGGGGGCAGAGCCAACAATTTTAACTGCTTTAAAGCCACTTTAAATATGAATAGAATAAAATAATCCTATACTGTCCCACAGACAGGAAATTCAGCAGTAACATCAAAAAAGTGATAGGTAATTGAAGCAGTTAGGTTCACATATGAAAGATATAAACAGAATTAATAAAAAATATATATACAGTGAGGACAACATTTCAAAAGTAAAGTATGGTGCAGTTACTAAAAAGAAAAGACATACTCAGATTTGAGAAATGTGCTACTGAGCAGGATTATTTAAGAATATTTACAGAATGTGTAATTGTGCTTAAAAAAACAACAACAACAACATACTATTTACAAGAAGTGAGAAATAGAAACTGTGCAAACAGAGATGTGCAAATAAGTTTGCTGGAAGCGGTGACAGTTATAGAGTCTAACAGCAGCTGGGAGGAAGGACGTACGATGACGTTCCTTCATGCACCTAGGATGCAGCCGTCTGTCGCCGAAGGAGCTCACCAGCTCAGCAACAGCTTCATGCACGCTTCAGCTAGTTGTATGAGATGATGTAGACACTTTTGTGAATAAATATGTGTTTCTCTGTCTGCCTCAGGTCCTGACTGCACCCTCCCTGTTCCCTCCACGGAGGCCTTCTGGATGCTGCCCAGCATCAAACCTTCTGCCCAGTCCCTGGGCCGGGCCTCCCACCGAGCCCTGGTGCATTCTGGGTTGATGTGGGTGGTGGGAGGCTACTCCTTCAACTACTCCAACTACCACATGGTGCTCAAGTGAGCCAGCCACACCGGCAGAAATGAAGGTGTTCCTTATTGAATGGGACTTTTAAAGCTATCAGGGCTGAAGTTCTTTCTTTCTTTCTTTCTTTCTTTCTTTCTTTCTTTCTTTCTTTCTTTCTTTCTTTCTTTCTTTCTTTCTTTCTTTCTTTCTTTCTTTCTTTCTTTCTTTCTTTCTTTCTTTCTTTCTTTCTTTCTTTCTTTCTTTCTTTTGTCTCTGTCTCTGTCTCTGTCTCTCTGTGCAGCTACAACCCGGACACCGGCGCGTGGGATGCGGTGCCCTCCAGCAGCGGACCTCTCTACAGATACGGACACTCTCTGGCTCTCTACCAGGTAAAACACGTGTCATTTACATGTATTTTATTTATTTTTCGCATTTTTGAATCATTTTTACTGCTGAAACTTTAACTGTACAATGACAGAGTGATGAGCTTGTGAGACCTAGCGACTGATTTAACTGAAACCTTCATTTTTAGATTTTTGTTTAGTCTTGAAATGTTTCTTACATTAAACCTTATCTCAATTGAACTTGAGACCGCATGGCTGTTTTACAAATTACAGCCCTATGATAATAAGTTGTACGCCATATGTCCCTACAGTGCTTTGCAAAAGTATTCATTCCCCTTGAACTTTTTCACCTTTTGTCATATTATAACTTCAAACTTGTAACCTGTGTTTTTGTGGCTTTATGTGATGGTCCTGCTGAACAACGTATCCCCACATCATGATCCTACCACCACCGTGTTACCTTGAGGACAGTGTGTTCAGGGTGATCTGCAGTTTTAGTTTACCTCCAGCCCATTTTGGGCTTTCTGGAATGATTTATGTGACAAATTTTCATTTTTTGGAATGTCAAAAATCCATAAATGACAGGTGTACAGCAAAAGTATTCAAATGCACATCCCACATTTTCAGTGTTAAATTGCAATTCGAAAAAAAACATCAATTTTCATACACTTCACTTGGGTGTGGTAAGTTGTATTCGTCCATCGCATAAGAGCTCTACTAAGCACATTGAATTTTGGGATCATTATGTGGCCGAAAGTGAAATTGAATATCAATAGTTTTGTGAGGCATTGTATACATCATGTTCTGCATTTTATTCCTGTGACACATTCCCATCAAAATTCTTGGAATACCTTTTAACGATGTTAATGTGTTTTCATTCCTTCTATCAACATGAAACATTCTGGCATCAAGGATGCAGAGGTGTTAGTTAGTCACCTATTTCATCAACATCAACATCTCAAGATATGCAATGAAACAGTCACATTTTTTTGTGTAATGGTGCAGAAAAAAACTATTTGGTCAAAAACAAAAGTAACTCCGACCTTTAACTCCCTCCACAGATTCTGTATTGGATTGAGGTATGGAGACTTGCTAGGCCACTCCAGAACCTTGAAATGCTTTTTACGTAGCCGCTCCTACGTAGCTCGGACGATGTGTTTGGGATCATTGTCATGCTGGAAGATCCAGCCATGTTTCCTCTTCAATGCTCTCACTGATGGAAGGAGGTTTTTGCCCCAAATACATGGCCCCATTCATCGTTTCCTTAATACGGATCAGACATCCTATCCCCTTTACAGAAAAGTACCCCCAAAGCATGATGTTTCCACCCCCATGCTTCACAGTGGGTATGGTGTTTGTGGGATGCAACTCAGCGTTCTTCCCCCTCCAAACATTGCGAGTCGTGTTTTTTTTTATTATACCAGTTTTGGTCTCATCTGACCACATGACATTTTCCCAATCCTTCTCTGGATCATCCAGATGGTCTCTGGCAAACTTTAGACGGACCTGGACATGTGCTGGCTTAAGCAGGGAGACTGCAGGATTTTATTCCGTGACGACGTAGTTCGTTACTAATCGTAACCTTTGTTACTGTGGTCCCAGCTCTCTTCAGGTCATTTACCATTTCCCCCCTGTGTAGTTATGGGCTGTTTCCTCACAGTTCTCAAGATCATGTGTACCCCACAACGTGAGATCTTGCATGGAGCCCCAGGTCGGGGAAATTATCAGTGATCTTGTATTTATTCCATTTTCTAATAATTGCTCCAACAGTTGATCACTTCTCACCAAGCTGCTTGACTATTGTAGATTGGCTCATCCCAGTCTTGTGCAGGTGCACAATTGTGTCCCTTTTGTCCTCAGACAGCTCTCTGGGCTTGGGCATGGTGGAGATTGGAGTCTGACTTTTTGAAGGTGTGGACAGGTGTCTTTTATACAGATAATGAGTTCAAACAGGTGTCATTAATACAGGTAATGAGTGGAGGATAGAAGAGCTTCTTAAAGAAGAAGTAACAGGTCTGTGAGGGCCAGAATTCTTGCTTTTTTGTAAGTGGTAAATACTTATTTTCTGCACCATTATACAAATAAATTCTTTAAAAATCATGCATTGTGATTTCCTGGAATTTCTTTTTACATTCTGTCTCTCACAGTTGAAGTGTACCTATGATGAAAACTACAGACCTCTCATCTTTTTAAATGGGACGACTTGCACAATCGGTGGCTGCCAAATACTGTAAGTGCAATGTTACACGAGCAACACATCTGCACAGCTGAGAACATGTTCTTCTGTCGTCTTGCTTTCTTTAGGATGACATCTATATGTTCGGTGGAAAGTTGGAGGCAGGACCTGCTAACATCACAGACGAGTTGTGGTTGTTTAACATCCCCACTCGTAGCTGGTCACAACGGAAACCAGCTCCAGCGCCTCTTTATGCCCTGGAGGGCCACACGGCTCATGTGGTGAAGCTGTCCAACAGTGACCCGGTGATGCTGATCTTCTTCGGCTACTCACCCATCTATAGCTACATCAACAAAGTTCAGGAGTACAACATCAGTAAGTAGACCCGCTGATTCTGGTGGTCCCCCCTCCCCTTATGTCGGTTTTTACCCCATTTGTGTGCTTCTGTCCATCCGCATTGTTCTTTAAGCCCTTTTTCCAAAGATGCCGTCACTGGTTGACTGAGCTGTCGTCAGCACAGGTTAGAACTTTAATTTGGCTAAGGATCTGTCTAGGTCTTCCTGGACACCACAGGATGTCCTGACATAGTGCAAAATAACTCTTGCTTTGGGTCTACCTCTTTGTTTGTTTGTACAAGACCTTAGCGATCTTTTAATATACTAAACATAGCCGTGGCAGTGATTGTGTGTTGTGAGAGGCTTTGATTGCTCAACTCAACAATCCTCCTACATTCAAAGACAGAAACCCTTTTCGCCTTGGCTCTCAGAAAATCCCATCCATCCATCCATCCATCCATCCATCCATCCTATTAAGTGAGAATATCAAATATTTCAAAATGCATTGCAGTCATTTTTGGCAATAGATGGTGTGACTGATTGCCTGCAACATAAGTAAAAAAAAATCTAATACCCAATATCCGATCAACCCAAACTCCTTATTTTGTATCAAATGCAAGTCGGTGGAATCCCCTTTGATGAGAAGGAATTTTCCCAACAGCTGCCCATGCTACGTTCAAGTAAAGCTGGGAAACTAGGCCATCGAAATATCAAAACAACTCCAAAGTGATTTTAAGCATGTTTTATTCTCAAATATGGGCAAAGTACTATTTAAACATTTCTAAACATTAACACTGACTGTTTTCAAGTGGTTATATTGTTTTCCACTCTGGCAGTGTCTGCTTGTACTACTGTATTTATTTAAAAGAAATCCAATCAAATCTCCAGTCAGTTCTATACTTTTAATTTTTTTTAGGTTACAGAACATAATAAAATCAAATGAATTTCAGCAATTGAAAGGAAGGAATTCAGGAAAAAAGGTTATTTGTTTTACTTCTGATCAAAGTTTTAAAAAAGTCATAGGCACAATTAGTATTTATTTTTCTGAAAACATACCAAACCATGATTTTTGTGTACAGTCCCTTGAAGAAGGCAGCAGCTAAGCGGAGTTCTTTGTTAGGCAGAGCCAGTAGATGGCAGTGTTGCAGCATTCTCATCGAGCAACTGAAATCAGAACTGGAAGTTTAGAGAAAACACCCATGCTCCCCCCTAACACACACACACACACCACACCACACCACACCACACGCACACACACCACACGCACACACACACACACCACACCGCACGCACGCACGCACGCACGCACGCACACACACACACACACACACCACACCACACCGCACGCACGCACGCACGCACGCACGCACGCACACACACACACACACACACACACACACACACACACACACACAGTGAGAATGGTCATTAAGAGGAGGTGGCACCCAGGCCGGAGCGTCTGGGAGAGGACAGTGACTAATGAATACACTCCATTCCTTCACTCTCCCACCTTCCTTTTTTTCTCCTCTTCTCCTCATCCCTCTTTCCAAACATTCTCATTCACCTCTCAGTTTTTGTTCTGCATATTTTTTCCCCATCCGTCTGCCAGCCTCAGTCTCAGACCCCCTCGGCCATCGCTCCTGGTTGGTCTTCTGTCCTCATCTCCTCTCACATCCGTCTGTCGCTGGCTGCCCTTCTCTGTCTCTGACATTGTCATAGTCTGCACGAGCAGCATTAGACTTCAGAGGGAGTGACGAAGAGTCAACCTGGAAGAGAGCAAGGAGGAGAAGAGGCAGAGTGTAAAATACGAGGTAGCCGGACTTAATGACCTCACTGAGAAGCTGGTTCACACCAATTAGCTGCCAAAGATGAGATTGAAGTTGACCTTCTACTTTCTCGACGTATGTTCTCCGTTGTCCATTTTTTATTTTTTACATCAATGTTTCACCTCTTCTGCCTTGCTCTTTTACATTTTTTTCATCTTTTGCACCTTCCCCCCTACAAGGAAAATAGGTTGTAGAACCACCTTTTGCTGTAGTTGCACCTGCAAGTGATTTGGAATATATCTTTGGACATATGGATACTGACATTTTTGCTGCATCTCAAGCTCTGTCAGATTCAGTTTTCCAAGTCTTGCCACAGATCGTCAGATGTATTTGGGTCTGGACTTTGACTGGGCCATTGTAATGCAAGCATGTGCTTTAAACTGAACTGTTCCATTGTAGGTCTGTCTGAATGTTTATAGCGGTTGTCCTGCTGGAAGGTGAGCCTCCCACTAGTATGAATTCTATTTTAGCCTCAAAATTTTTTCCAGGATTGCCCCATAATCAACTCCATCTTTCTTCCCATAAATGTTGTACCAACTGAGGAGAATCCTCCCCAAACAATGATGCTGCAATGATGCTCTATCAATATATTCTCCCACCTGAGCAATGGATTCCTGCAGCTCCTTCAGAGTTACTATGAGCCCCTTGGCTACATTTCTGAATAATGCTGTGCACGGCTTTATCTAGGCTTATCACATAAAATACTGATAAAACAAATTAAAGATTGTGGTTGCTACCCCTAATCTTGGACAAGGTGTAAAGTGTGCGAATGCTCTCCTAAGGAGCTGTAAGTAAAAAGTTTAATTAATTTCTTTTGCAATTATTCTTAAGGGTGAATAGATCAAAGGAACAGCACTAGGCTGGTTTAAATCATATTTGTACGACAGATTCCAGTTTGTTCATGTAAATGATAAATCTTCTTCACACTCGAGGGTTACCTGTGGAATACCACAGGGTTCTGTGCTTGGACCAATTCTTTTTACTATATATTTCAATATCAACTTCAAAAATACTTTATTGATCCCAGAGGGATATTAAGTTTTGTTGTAGCTCATATAATTAATTCTTTAATTGTATTTCTTATATTTCTTTAATTATATATGTATGCTTCCAATTGGTAGAATCATAAGACAGCATGGGATACATTTCCACAGCTGTGCAGATGATGCACAACTATATTTATATAAATCCTGATGAATCCAGTCAGTTAGGTAGATTGCATGCATGTCCTAAAAACATGGATGATTCTAAACTTTTTGCTCTCAAATTCTGACAAGACAGAAGTTGCTGTCTTTGGACCAGAAGTTCTAAAAAAGAAACTGATTAGTCAATCACTTCATCTTGATGGCATTAAATTGGCCCCCAGTAATAATGTAAAGAACCTCGGCGTTATTTTTGACCGAGACTTGACATTCAAATTCTATATTAAACAGGTTTCTAGGAGTTCTTTCTTTCACCTCTGGAATATTGCTAAAATTAGAAACATCTTGTCCAGGAGTGATGCTGAGAAACTAGTCCATGCATTTGTTACCTCAAGGCTGGACTACTGTAATTCTTTACCATCAGGAAGTCCACAAAATGTAATTTAAAGCCTTCAGTTGATCCAAAATGCGGCAGCAAGAGTTCTGATGAATATTAAAAAGAGAGATCACATTTCTCCTGTTTTAGCTTCCCTTCATTGGCTCCCTGTTAAATCCAGAATAGAATTTAAGATCCTTCTTCTTACATACAAAGCCCTTAATAATCAAGCTCCATCATACATCAGAGATCTAATTGTTTCATATGTCCCCAACAGAGCACTTCGCTCTCAGACTGCAGGTTTACTTGTAGTTCCTAGGATTTCTAAAAGTAGAATGGGAGGCAGATCTTTTAGTTATCAGGCTCCTCTCCTGTGGAACCAGCTCCCAGCTTTAGTCCGTGAGGCAGAGACTCTGTTTACTTTTAAGGCCAGGCTTAAAACTTTCCTTTTTGATAAAGCTTATAGTTAGAGTGGCTAAGGTCATCCTGAGCTATCTCTGTAGTTATGCTGCTATAGGCTCAGACTTCTGGAGGACAGACTTACCAATTTTCTTCACTCCGCTACTTTCTCTTCTACTACTCTCCAGTTGTATTACAGTTCATTCTGTTATTTCGACTGTTAACTTTGTTTTCTCTCAGTGTTTTTCTCTCCATTAAAGCTACACCTGGTCTGGTATCCTGCTTAGCTGCAATGCCATGTTGGATGGGAGGGTATCCCAGTTACTGAACATCCCCTGTGTCTTGTTATCAACTTTTTACTTTCTTTAATATAGAAAAAAAAATAAGAAAAAAATATAGAAAGTGCTCTTACATCAGTTCTTCTGTCCTTTCTGTGTTTCTGCTCTATCTTCTTTAACGCCCAGATGGTCGTGGCAGATAGCCGCTTGTTCTGAGCCAGGTTCCTTGTCTGCTTCTGCTGGAGGTTTCTTCCTGTTAAAGGGGAGTTTTTCCTCTCCACTGTCGCTACATGCTTGCTCAGTATGAGGGGTTGCTGAGGGATTGCTGTGGTTGGAGTCTGCATCAACAGGCACTTCAAGTCAATGACTCAGTGCAATGTGCTGGGATTCCTTACATAGGAAACTAACTAAAACTTTAAACTGATTGGAATGTTTGTATGATTGCAATGAAATGACTTTTCTTGTAACGTGCCTTAAGATGACATCTGTTGTGAATTGGTGCTATATAAGTAAATTGAATTGAATTGAATTAAAGCTGTAGGTATTTTCAAATCTTTTTTTTTTTTCACGTAGATTAAAGTGCAGGTCTTTTTAAATTTGTTTCCACTGTTTAGGTTTTACTCGCGGTTCTCTCAATGACATAATTTTTTGCTTATTTTGTGTGTACTTAAATTATTCACCATGCATAACATTGATCTATTACTCTCCTTTTAAATTCTCACTCTAATTGTGAACCCTTTGGCTTCTCTCCCTGTTTTTCTCATTTGGTCTCCAGATTTGTCTCTTTTTGCTTTATAGCTTCACTACTAAAATTAAAAGTGATTCCTTTTTTTTGGGGAGGTGGCATAAAAAGTGAAAAGCTTAACTTTGCCAAGGCATTTAAAACCTAAGGTATTAGCGTCGATCTGCAGGCTGGAGTGTGTGTCTTTTCTCCACTAAATCAGCTGTGTGTGTCACCCTCTGTGTTTGTGCTTCAGAGTCAAACTTGTGGCAGGTTGTGTCTGTCGGAGGCGCCGTGGTTCAGGGAGGTTGTGGCCACAGCAGCGTGTACGACGAGGCCAGCGGCTTTGTATACGTCCACGGGGGATACACGGCACTGAGCCACAATAAATACGGCCTTGTGGACCACATGTATCGCTACAACGTTGGCACAAGAACCTGGTGAGAGAAAGAAATATTAGTGCAGCAAAGCTTCCGACTTGAAATGGATTTTGGTACAAATACACATACACATTTTTCTCTAGAATTTATCTCCCTAAAAAGTATGTTCCTCTTTGTAAGCACAGACTTAAATGTTTCAGATTGTGAGTGGGTAAGTAAGTCAAACATTTTTAATAGAGCATCTTTCAAGATATGAAAATCCCAAAGTGCTTCACAAAAACCAAAAATATACTCAGCAAAAAAAGAAACTTCCCTTTTTCAGAATTGTGTATTTCAACAATAATGTTGTAAAAATCCAAATAACTTTACAAATCTTCATTGTAAAGGGTTTAAACAATGTTTTACATGCATGTTCAATTAACCATAATCAATTAATTAACATGCACCTGTGGAATGGTCGTTAAGACCTTAACAGCTTACAGAAAGTAGGCATTTAAGGTCACAGTTCTAAAAACGCAGGACACTAAAGAGACTTGTCTACCGACTGTGAAAAACACCCAAAGAAAGATGCCCAGGGTCCCTGATCATCTGCGTGAATGTGCATTAGGCATGCTGCAGGGAGGCATGAGGACTGCTGATGTGGCTAGGGCAATAGATTGCCATGTGCGCACTGTGAGACGCCTAAGACAGCGCTACAGGGAGACAGGAAGGACAGCTGATCATCCTCGCGGTGGAAGACCAGGTGTAACAACACCTGCACAGGATCAGTACATCCGAATATCACACCTGCATGACAGGTACAGGATGGCCACAACAACTGCCCGAGTCACACCAGGAACACACAATCCCTCACATCACCATCGGACTGACCTTGTTGTCATTGCAGGCAATCTCAATGGCTTGCGGTACAAGGAAGGCAAGGCAAGGCAAGGCAAGGCAAGGCAATTTTATTTGTATAGCACACTTTCAACAGCAGGGTAATTCAAGGTGCTTTACATGATTTGGTGATTTAAAAGAAACACATAAAAGAAACACACATTACACATGATACACAATAAAGCAAGAGAAAAAAAAAAAAAAAAAAAGCAAGAGAGCATGAACACATTTCATACATATAACATCAAGCATTTACTCAAAGGCAATTCTAAACAGATGGGTTTTTAGTCTCGATTTAAAGCAGTTCAGAGTTTCAGCAGCTCTACACTCGTCAGAAAGTCTGTTCCAGATAAGGGGAGGATAGAAACTGGAAGCTGCTTCTCCATGTTTAGTTCTGAGTCTAGGGATGTTTAGTAGGCTAGAGTTGGAGGACCTGAGTGGTCTTGGTGGTTGGTACCATGACAACAGGTCTTCAACATATTTTGGTGCTAAGCCATGTAATGATTTATAAACTAGTAGGAGTATTTTGAAGTCTATTCTCTGAGCTACAGGGAGCCAGTGTAAGGACTTTAGAACTGGGGTGATGTGCTCTACTTTCCTGGTTCTAGTGAGGACGCGAGCGGCAGCGTTCTGGATCAGCTGCAGCTGTCTGATTGACTTTTTAGGCAGACCTGTGAAGATGCTGTTGCAGTAATCAATCCGACTAAAGATAAACGCATGGATGAGTTTTTCTAGGTCGTGTTGCAAAATCAGTCCTTTAATCCTAGAGATGTTCTTCAGGTGATAGAACGCTGACCTTGTTATTGCCTTTATGTGACCCTGGAGGTTCAGGTCTGAGTCCATTACTACACCTAGGTTATGAACCTGATCAGTAGTTTCTAGCTGTATTAATTGAAGCTGTGTGCTGACTCTTGATCGTTCCTCCTTGGGTCCAAAAATAATCACTTCAGTTTTGTTTCTATTCAGCTGGAGAAAGTTATGGCACATCCATCCATTTATTTGGTCAATGCATTGATTTAGGGTTTGAATCGGTTCAGAGTCACCTGGTGACATTGTAATGTAGAGCTGAGTGTCATCTGCGTAGTTATGGTAGCTAATGTTATTGGTCGCTATAATCTTGCCTAGTGGGAGCATGTAGATATTAAATAAGAGGGGCCCCAGGATAGAGCCCTGGGGCACCCCACATGTGATTTCTGTTCGTTCTGATGAAAAGTTTCCTATTGAAACATAGAAGTCCCTGTTCTTTAGGTAAGACTCGAACCAGCCAAGTACTGTACCAGAGAGTCCGACCCAGCTCTCCAGTCGTTCCAATAAAATATCATGATCAACAGTGTCAAATGCTGCACTGAGGTCCAACAGAACCAGCACTGTGGTTCTTCCACAGTCTGTATTTATGCGGATGTCATTAAATACTTTGACGAGGACACTCTCGGTGCTGTGGTGAGCGCGGAAACCAGACTGAAAAACATCAAAACGGTTTGTCATTGTTATGAAGCCATTTAACTGCTGAAACACAGCTTTTTCAATAATCTTACTGATGAATGGGAGATTAGAGATTGGCCTGTAGTTCTGCATTAACGTGTTGTCCAGATTTTTCTTCTTTAGCAGTGGTTTAATAACTGCTGTTTTTAAAGCCTGAGGGAAGACACCTGATAGCAGTGATGAGTTTACTATTTGAACAAGATCAGAACCAATAACAGGAAAAACCTTCTTTAGAAAAGCTGTGGGTAGGATATCAAGACAGCAGGAGGAGGAGCTTAATTGGATAATGATTTTTTCAAGGCTGTTCTGGTTTAATCCGTGGAATTCAGACATTTTCTCTACATTGTTGTTGATTGGGGATGGCACTGGTTGTGGGTTCGATATTGAGGTACAGATTGACCGTCTAATTGTTAGAATCTTTTCAGTGAAAAAGCTGGCAAATTCATTGCAGGCCCTGGTAGAGTTTAGTTCAGGGGCTACTGTCACTAAAGGATTAGTTAGTCTTTCCACTGTTGCAAATAGAGTCCGTGCCTTATTAATGTTTCTGTTGATGATTTCAGAAAAGAACGATTCCCTAGCATCTTTTATGGTTAGCTGATATCTATTTAGTCTCTCTTTGTAGATCTCACAGTGAACCTGGAGTCGAGTTTTCCGCCATTTTCTCTCGGCTCGTCGACACTCTCTTTTTCACTACGTACCAGTGGATTACTTGTCCACGAAGACTTCTTTCTACCTGAGACTACTTTCACTTTAGTTGGAGCAATGGAATCCATGATGTCTGAGATTTTCGCAAGGAAATTATCTACCAACTTATTTACTGAGTTTGAGTTGGGAGATGAGGGGGATGTGGTGGAAGGATAAATACGTTTAAAGGTTTCTACTGAACTGTCCCCTAGAAAACGCTTTTTTATAGTGGTCTTACTGTGGCTGGATAATTTAGCAGAGATGGTACTTTGAAAGAAAATACAGAAATGGTCAGATAATGCAATATTAATTAATGAGATGTCAGAAATATTTAAACCTTTGCTGATAATTAGGTCCAGAGTGTGTCCTCTATTGTGTGTTGGTTGTTTGACATGCTGGATCAGTCCGAAGTTGTGGAGAGTATCATCTAACGTTTTTACTTGTCTATCTTGGGGGTTGTCGGTATGGATGTTAAAGTCCCCCACGATGATTAGTTGGTCATAGTCGATACATATTACAGAAAGAAGGTCATTGAAATCATTAAAGAAGTTAGAGTTAAGTTTTGGTGGTTTATATAAACTTAGAAATAACGCTTTGTTAGGCTCATTTATCTGGGTGGCTAGGTATTCAAAAGAATCAAACGTGCCCAGGGTTACCTTTTTAAAGTTCATTGAGTTGTGAAAGATGGTGGCTACACCTCCGCCTCGTTTGTGTTTTCTGTTCTCGCTTAAGAAATTATAATTTGGAGGACTAGATTCTATTAATGAAGTTGTTTCGTTATTTTCATCTAGCCAAGTTTCTGATAAAAAAAGGGCGTGTAAATTATGCTCAGTGATGAAGTCATTGATAAGAAAAGACTTCCCGGATAGAGATCTAATGTTTAATAAAGCTAACTTAAGTATTGTGATGATGGGCAGCTGAACCTTCTGACAGGTTATCAATTTGAGATTTTGTTTAATATGAGAGCGTGTGGTTAACGGTTTATGTTTCCTGCTGCTGATAATCACTGATATAGGCTCAGGGGTGCCGGGTGAATTCTGGGAGACGGTAGGGGTGAATTTATTGCCCGGTTCCCTCAAATATCAGATATCTGAAATAATCAGTGGGGGGAAGCTCCCAGGCTTAAGTGAACGGATCTGGAGAGAGACAGAGAGCAGCTGCTCCTCCTTCAGACATCCTCCTCCCTCATGTGGTACCCTGCCATGGCCAGTGAAGAGCCCCGATCTCAATCCCATTGAGCACGTCTGGGACCTGTTGGATCGCAGGGTGAGGGCTAGGGCCATTCCCCCCAGAAATGTCCAGGAACTTGCAAGTGCCTCGGTGGAAGAGTGGGGTAACATCTCACAGCAAGAACTGACAAATCTGGTCCAGTCTATGAGGAGGAGATGCACTGCAGTACTTCAAGCAGCTGGTGGCCACACCAGATACTGACTGGTACTTTGATTTTGAGCCTCCCTTCATTCAAGGACACATTATTCTATTTCTGTTAGTCACATGTCTGTGAAACATTTTTAGTTTGTCTTATGGTGTTGACTCTTTTAGTGTTCATACAAATATTTACACACATTAAGTTTACTTAAAGTAAAAACAGTTGAAAGTCAGAGGACGTTTCTTTTTTTGCTGAGTTTACATAAAAATGCACAATAGACAATTAGGAAAAAGCTGTTTTAAAAAGATTTGCCTTCAGCGGGCCTTTTAAAAGAGACCATGGAGTCAACTGATCTCAAGTCCACAGGTAGTGAATTCCAATGTCATGGGGCCACTGCCCAAAAAGCTCTCCCTCCCTCTTTCTTAATTTTTGTGTAAGGAACTGTTAGCAGACCCTGACCACAGGACCTCAGGGACCTGCTAGGGACTAATAGATGCAGATGCCATCTAACATAGTCCGGTGTTTGTCCATGAACAGCTCTCCATTTCAAGAAAATTATTTTAAATTGCACTCTGAAATAAACTTGAAGCCAGTGTAGTTTTATCAGGATTGGGGTTGCTGGTGAAAATCTGAAGGACTCAGCCAAAAGCCTAGCAGCGCCATTTTGAACCACCTTCAGTCATTCAAGGGAGGTCTTACTGACAATTGTAAAAGAAAGAGGGCATTACAGTAATCCAATCATGATGAAACAAAGGCATGAATAATCATATCAAGTTTAGAATCTGAGATTATAGATCTTAATTCAGCAGTATTGTGCAAATGATAACAAGAACAATCCACAGAGCTCACATGCATGCCTAAGTTAGAGCCAGAATCAATGTTTATACCATTGTTCCTGACAGAAGACTTTGCTAAAGAGACAAGAGATCCAAGCAGTTCTTTTATCTCACACATATTTGTGTGGAGCAAAAATAGTTTCAGCTTTAAGTCACTAAATTGCAAAAAAAACTATCCGACATCCACCGTTTTATAGAGTCTAAGCAATTTAAAAAACTGCACATTTTAGACTCAAGTGGGTAATCAAGTGGGTGAAATGAGATATATAGCTGAATATCATCATGTGCCCAAGAGGAAGGAAATACAGAGAAAACAGAAGCGGCCCCAACACAGAACCTTGAGGTACACCATAAAGAACTGGATGTGAAGTAGATCTGAACTTAGAATGAGCTACAAAGAATGATCTATCAGACAAATCGGAAGAAAACCAGTCCAAGACAGAACCTGATTGACATACACATTTTATTATCACACAAAGATAAATTGATGATGATGATTTAATTTATCTGGGATGGACTGGCGACCTGTCCAGGGTGTACCCCGCCTCTCGCCCAATGAAAACTGGAGATAGGGGCATATAGGCGCTATAGATAATGGATCGATGGATGCATTTAATTTATTTGGGGAAAAATCTATCCAAACCATGGTCATGTCACAATCCTTGAGTTTTGGTTTTAATCTGTGTTTGTGTTTTGATTATTTCCTTTGTTTATATCAATGTAGATCTTGCCTTATTAGTTCATTTCTATGTTACTTGATTTATTCATTCTTTATGCTGATTTCCAGTTCAGCTCTCTGTTAATTATTCACCATCCCTCAGCTTGTCAGTTTGGTTCCCATTCACAGCTGATTCCCCTTACCTGATTCCCCTCTGCGTCCACTCTCCCTCAGCTGTTCCCATTTACCTGTGAAATTGTGTCATTTTTTCCCCCCTCCTTGGCATCTACGATCCTGGATTTTTTTTGTTTGTTGTAGGATCCTTCTGTTACTCTGCCTGTCTGATTCCATGTTTCATGTCCTGCCTTTTCAGCCTGTAAGTTTTATTTTATTTTATAGAATTTCTCCACTTTTACCACCATTTTTGTTTTACATTTGGGTCCTTTCTAACCACAAACATGATAGGTCGGATGTGACAATCTAATGAGCCTCTAATCTGAAAATCTAATTAACTTCTGTTGTTAAATCAGGATTAAACCATGTTTAAATTTTTTTTTATATATATTTTTGGTTTAATTCGACACTGGGCAAAAAGAACATAAGTGTCTGTTTCACATTTGCCAACCCCCCTTCCCCCCCAAAGCACCTTAATGTCCTCAAATGCATTAAGGCAGAATGTGTGCATCTCATTTGATCTGGTGTAACGCTAACAATTCAGAAAAAGAACGGCATGAGACATGGTGGTGTAAGTGCGATGGTCTGGGGCTGTATTGATGCTTGAGGACTTGAACAACCTGCCATGTCTAATGGAAACCTGAGTTCTGCTTCGTCTGAAAGCCCTGAATGAACTCCAGTGCAAAGTTATGCAGAAGGACAATGATTCTTGGCACATCAGCAAATCAACTTTTGAAAGGTTTTAAAAGAAAACCGAATGAAGATTTTGAAGCGGTCAAGTCAAAGTCTAGATTTGAATTAAATGTTTTGACGTGATCTTGAAAAAAACGTTCTTACCTCTTATGTTAAAATATCTGATGAGACTGAATTAAAACAGTTCTGCAAAGAAGAGTGGGCCACAATTCCTCCATTGCAATGTAAAAGACTAATTTCCAGTTATTGCAAACACTCAATGGCAGTTGTTGCCATCAGCTGAGGCACAAAGTGTTTTTAAGTTTAGGGAGCGACGCAGGGCCAAGTTCTTGTGGAAAACGCCTTCCCTCAATAAGGGAAATCCCTCTTTGAAAAATGACTTTTGTATGTAGTCACATTAACTTAAAAAAAAAACTTGAACAAAAATAAAACTAAAACAGCACAAATCATTAAGCAAGCTAATTATTTTTCAATGCGCTATAGAGAAAAATAAAGATGTGTCAAACCTAAAGAAACACAGGAGTTTAATCGTGTCTGAAAGGTACAGGTTGGTAAATCAGAGAAAAACCAGCCATTATTATTTTATTTCATTGAAAGGTCTGAAAAACTAAATAAGCAAGACTTTAATACAAACATTTTGCTGCCTGGTGGGTAACTACGGGCCCAAAGGAGGAAAAAAAAGATGACTTTACCATAGCTAGCTACCTTGTTGCTACTTCAGTCACAATATCTTGGCCTTCCTCTGACTTTCCAGTCTTCAATTATTTTCACTTTAATCTATCGGTAAAGTAATCATTTCTATTCAAGGGCATATTCCTGTTTCTACAAAAGTTGCGTGAAGAACCAATGAGTAGTTAACAGTATTGAAACTAAACGTACAAATATACATAAGTGTGATGATGTCACTGGATTTTAAGTACATGGATTCATGGCATAATTCAATTTAAAGAAATAATAAATTATGAAAGATCCAGAAGCAGGTTGGTCTCTGTGTTGAAGAATTGTCCATATGATGTTTTAGTAAATGGTAATTTTACTTTTTAAGCTATTTATTCTGAACATATTTATTTTTTTGCAGTCTCTTATGGTGTGTACATAAAGACATTGTACCCATAAACCCATTCCCGTCCATTGTCATATGTACTCAGGGAACTAGCTGCAAACCTTCCTACAGTTGCACAAAAACATTAGAATGATATTTAAACATATTGGTGGTAGAGTGATCCCTGTGTTTCAGATACAGCCTAGAAAGTTCTGAAATTTGATTTTAGTATTTTTCATGCCTAGATGAGTATGGAGAAAGTAAACATTTCTTGTTTGTGTCCTTCGTTTCTTCTTCTTGTCCTTCCTTCCTTCTGTCTTTCTTTTTCATTTTATTCCTTTTTTTTGGCTTGCATCCTTTTTTCCCCGTTTTTTTGTCCCTTCTATTCCTCCCTTACTTCCCAGATCAAAGTACTAAGAACTCCAGAAAGTTTGGTCTGAATGATTTTTTATTTAATTTCTATGTGTAGGAATGCTGCATGCTACTCTACCGTACTCCTGGACTCCAGCAGAACTTGATAGAACCTGATTAGTCATCCTTTATACTGAATTAGGACTATGGTCTCTTGAACCTCCAAGACCAATGGCGGATATCTGGATCACACCAAATTTAGCGAACCTCGTCTCAGTCTGTTGACAAGCATGATTCTTCTAACTCTAATTGGTCAAATTGGATTTAGCACCTTTTTTAAAAACCTACAGCTTATTACTGTAATTTTCTAAATTCACAAATTAGCGCAGCATTGCTAGAAATGCGTAGCTCAATAAAACATACACATGCAGAGGTGGTTGGAGTAGCCAAAAATAGTACTCAAGTAAAAATAGCATTGCTTCATAATATTTTTACTCAAGTAAAAGTAGAAAGCATTAACCCAAAGAATTACTCGAGTAAAAAAGTATTTGGTATTAAGGCTACTCAAGTATCGAGTACTTGGTTACTTGTTTTGAGATCATAACAAAGGATTTCATATTTAAAAACTATGTAATTGAACAAAGTTATGTGCAAATGCTAAAGAATAAAAAAATTATTGTGAACAGACTTGAGTAGAAAGATTTTTTTTTTTTTCAAATAAATTTTTTTCTCAAAGTAAAACTAATTAAAGCAATACTTACAGTAAGTAATGTATATATGTTAGACCAGGGTCTAAGCAGGCCCAGCAGATAGAAAAGAACATTAAAACGATAACGCTTGTGTACGAACCAGAGGTCTCACTTCAACATAAGCTTTTTTTTTAAAAAGGTTTTTGGGCCTGACTTTAAACAGATGGACATCTGAAGGAAGGAGAAGATCAGCTCCATTAGTCCCTTCACATTGAACACACGCACAAGTGTAACCGTCACCACGATGAATGTGCTTTTGCACCCGTGCAACCTGCTGTGTCTCTGTGGCTCTCACTTTCCAACAGGAAATAAACGCTGCACTCTTGTCACTTAAGATTCCAGACGTTGGAAGATTTCCAAGCTAAAATGTTCTTGTAATCCACCAGTGGGAGACTGATTCGTGAAAAGGTTTTACAGTTCAAGGACCTGTCCCCACTGACATGAATATTCTGGAAACCAGACTTAGTTTTTCTTAGTTTTCTGGGGTGTATATATTTAGGCTGGCTAAATTTTTATTAGATTTTTATTTTTTACTGATACTGTTGAGGTCCGCTCTGCTGATGCTCACTCTGACTTTCTGTGCTTAGAGACCACAACAGTGAAGCAGTTTTTCTTTTTAATTGGTTCTTTTGAAATCGGTCTTGTCCTAACTGTTTTTTTGAAATTACTTACTGAAAGAAAGGATAAACCGTATCAAACAAAACATGATCTTTAGCTAATTGGGGAGAATCATTAGCCTAGCATTTCTTGCTAGTCATTGTTGATGGCATTACCAACTACTGGCAGAGCTCAGGTATTACAATGTTTTCAATTAGAACCCCACAGACTTTGTGTAGATGCAGACCTTTTCTAAAGCAGAATAATGAATTGGTGTTTCAGGTGAGTCATTCAGTTCAGTGCAGAATGTGTTATGAACCTTATTGCTGTTGAAAGATGTGTTTTGTTGGCAAAGTTCTGGCTTGGTCCAACTTTCTTTTTCTAATGTAGCTGCATGAGAAACCAATAATGTTCCCAAATAGCAGATTTTAGTGATAGCTGCGAGTCCTTTGTTTTGTTTTGGTGTAATTTGTTCAAGTTACCCTGCGCTCTGAGTTCTGCACATTAACATTTTGCATGTGTTCAGTTAGAAAACAGCAAAACAGTTTTCGTTTGGTGAATATATGTACCGAACTGACAGGGCCGTACCGAAACAATCCGGATACGTGTACCCCTAATTACCACGCACTGTGGAAACCGTTTTGAGCCCTCCTGCAGAAGCTAACATCTACAGTCTTGGGGGTACAGCCAATCAGAGCCAATAAATACCATTCCTGCATGGGCTGCTTTGAAAAACGCCAGCCAACAGCATGTCAAGAAGCATTGCAGCTAGGTATTTCAGCTTCCCAAGATGCAATTTCCTTCAAATATTTTTTATGTGTTCAAAAAATGGAAAATTCTGCTAATATGTGAATCTGTGAACCCCCTAAAACTGAATTGGCGGGTGTCCACTGTAATGGAATTCAGATCAAATATAAAATCTTCAGAAGACAATTTTACAATAAATGAATACATTTTTATTTGCAGAATTCAACAAAACAATAACCAAGACAAATAACCTGAGAGGTAATGATTATGTACATGTGTGTGAATTGGTTCACTTACATAGACAAAATGGAAAGAAGTAGGGAAGAGATGGTGACAGGTAGGTTGGAACAGGGCTATGAACTGACAAAGGATCTTAGTGACCCAGAGCCAAAAGAAACTCCCCAAACTGAACAAGTTTATTCAAATATTCATACTTCCACTTTTTTGTGAGGCAGAATATCAAATAGTTTCCAAAAACGGGTTAGTTAAAAAAATCTTATCTGCAGAATATTCCTACAAATGTTTAATGTTGTGGTTTTTTTTTAAACTAACCAACAGAGTCAGGAAACAATCCTCCCTTTGAGTAAAGCCAGATCAGTTTGTGATTCTTTACCTAGGTCCCAAAATGGACTGTATGCAGCCTGTTAAACTAATGCACATAACTCACCTGAAGGTGATATGGGCCAAACTGTCCTCAATCTGTCCTGGAGTGTGTTCAAACCTGTATTAAGCTATGGCAGTGTGCAGTCATATGGTACAAGACCAATGTTAATGTCAGCTCCGAAAGGCGGCTTAAGCCAAACGAAATAAATAACTCTTAGCATTCTCTTTAGTGGAGTTCAGAAAACCTTGAAGACCTTCAAGCCAGCTCGAGGAACTTTTGTTACCATGTAGGATAATATAAAGCTTGTAGTAGACTAAAATGCAGCAGACTCAGCAAGATATTTCTTGAGCGAATTTATCATCATTAAAGCTCATTAGTGTGTTCTTTGAGACATGGTGTCTATGTTGCAGTGAGAGTGGCTGGAGTAACTTTAGAAGCCACAGTTGTCCTCATCTCTGTGAAACTTGAACCTTAGAGAAGTCTCTCACAGCAAACTGAGACTTTTTCTAATGTCTGTGTCGCTGTGTGTGTGTGTTTTTGAGTGTGTGTGCTCGGCTCTAATGACGGAACAGTTGGCATGAAGGGCAGTCACCGCAGGCCGGGTCACACTACCAGAGAGCTTCCTTCAATAACATGCCATCGGATCTCACACACAGAGAAAAGCCACATCTCTGACAAATGAGCGCACCCCTTCACTTGACTATAATCTTGCCCTTGTTTTTCACTTATGTATGTGTGCAGGTTGATTCTCCGGGAGAGCGGTTTGCCACGGTACCTCCACTCAGCGGTGCTGTTGAGCGGCACAATACTGGTGTTTGGAGGAAACACTCACAATGACACATCTCTGAGCAACGGAGCCAAGTGTTTTTCTGCTGACTTCCTGGCATACGACATAGGTAAGAACAAGTCCTGAAGGTGTAACAGGCAGGATCTTCTCCCTCCTAGATTTGCAGCCAGGGTGAGTCTGTTGCTGCAGTGTTTTAAGCGGGAACTCTAATGGTCTACCAGGAACAGCAAGCAGGGTCTGGGGACATAAACCACATTACAGTGCCTTAAAAAAGGTGTTCACCCCCTTGGAAATCTTTCACATCTCGTCACTTTGTTGGTGTAGATTGTCAGTCATCCAGACCTGTACATTTGGGAAACAAAACAACAGCTACACAAGAGGAGGTCACAACACAGAAGAGCAAACTCAACACATCAAGACTCTGCAGTTTATCGCCATCTCAAGGACAAAGGGGAATTCTTTGACGAAAATAATGTTCACATTTTGGACAGAGAAGACTGATTGTTTCAGAGAGGGGTGGGTGAGAGAAGCAGTCTATGTAAAACATGAAAAACCAACCTTGAACAGAGGAGGTGGCTTCAGATTCCACCTTCCTAATGTCTACAGCACTGACTAGGCTCTCCAGGCGATTTCTCAGAAACTCACACCTTTGGACATGACCAAAACAGATCAGAATCGTTGGGGGGATTGCCAGGATCATTAGTGCCGACAACCTTCTCAGGGAATTGAATATTGGGTAGGTCCAGGGGGTCATGTGACCCTGACAGCCTCATTAGACTATGACAATGGTTGCGTCAGTAGTCTCTATTTCCCCAATAGTATGATTGTTCCTGATTGGTCCAAATAAGCCTGATACTCCCAACCAAGTTTTAGAAATAAAGAAATATTCTGGATGAGAGGTGAAACGTCTTCATATGACAAGAGAAGTCCAGTTGCCTTTATTTTGTAACTCTCAAGACTATCTCGTCACGTTACAACCACTGACTTCAGAGTGTTTCATGTGATGCATAAATGTGAAGCGAAAGTAAAACCGTGTGTGTATTTAGTCCCCCAGAGTCGGCTAATACTCTTTAACAATACAGCGTACTTCCACCCATTCCTCTCTGCGTATAGCTAGAGCTCAGTCAGACTGGATGATAAGCATCTGTGCACATCCATTTCCATTTTCATCCATTGTATTTGCTTGAGTCTCAACCAAGGTCCTTCTTTGAACTGGGCAACATACTTCTGCTACGTCCTGGCTGGACCACGAAGTGGTTTGTGTCATGCAGTGTGTAATGGATTGCATACAAACCAATAGGGTGTCAGAATGGTGAATGTTTAGAATTATTATCCAACAGAAATAAAAGTCACTCTATCCCAGATTATGCTAATTATCTCGCCATCCGGATAGATTTTCTTCTATTTCATTTCAGCTTGTTATTGTGAAAACAAAACAAAAAATAAAAAGAAGTAAGAAAGATTTATTTAAATTTGAGGAGTAGAAGTAAAATGATGGCTATTAGATAATTACTCCAGTAAAGTATTGATACCCCAAATTTCTACTTTAGTACGTTGATGAAGTACTTGTACTTCGTTACTTGACACCTTTGGCACTGTGGAAATCGTCTTGACACTACCGAAGAAGCTAACAATTACAGTCTATCTTATTTCCACTCTTGGGTGTACAGCCAATTGGCGCCAATGGAAATAAAGGACGCTCTCGGATTGGCTGATTTGCAAACACCAGCCAGTAGTGTGTCAAGTAGCACTGCATCTAGATATTCCAGCTTCTCAAGCTGCATTTTCTTTTGAATGTTTTAGAAATGCCCTCCGTGAAAATCCGTGAGTAGGCCGATTTTCTGCAAATAGTTTGGAGTCACATTCCACAGAGAAATTTGTTAAAAGGAGAATCCGTGAATTCTGAACCGCGAACAGCTGGGGGTCCACTGTGGAAGGAATGGGAGGGATAGGAGAAACTTTTTTGGGGGTATATAGTGTAATGATTACTCCCAATATGATTCACTGTGTTCTCCTGAGCACCACTTCATTTACTTATCTATGGTTTTTCTCTACAGGATTAGGTTTTGTTTTTCACACTGAACAGGACAAAAAAATAAGTTTTTGCCACGTATTTCCTGGTTTAAATAAGATATAGAGCAAAAGTGTTGGTTATATTGCCCAAAGTGGTTCACAATATATGAAAGAGAAAGAAACAAACTTACTGTAGTGCAAATGAAATCCCTCATAAAGCAAAACAAACAAATAAAAATAAATTCATACCCTCAGACAGAGCACACTGAGCATAAACAGAATGTGGGAGCTGCAGACCATGCAATGTAGGAACAGTATGGATGATTAAGGAGCTCATTACATAAAACCCAGTTGCATCATAGAGCAGATGGCAAGAGCATTTGCGCCCCTTGTCAAGACAGAGAGGAGAAAGAAGAGGAAAGCACTGGGAGAGGAAAAGAGGTATTACAGCATCTCTTTACGCGTGCAAAGCAGCAGGGAGTGCAGAGATCAACTCAAGAAAGATGAATGCTTATTTATTCAGAGAGTGGCCCAATAATGCATACTAAAAGGGGTTTGACCAAAACAGAGCATGGAGACGAAGGAGAAGCATCCTGGCAATTAGGGTTCAGTTCTTGCAATGCAAGAGATGCGTCATAAAACGCATGTAGATATTGATAATATGCTAAAACTAGGGTGGGAGTAATCAGATCTGTCCAATATTTGTGATCCCTTAGATTGTGTTTTTAATAGGGCTGTCAAATGGTTACAAATTTTAATCTAATTAAACATAGGGTAGCTGTGAATTGATCATGATTAATCAATATTTTTAAATACTACTGAAAAAGGAATAGCACACTTTCAACAACAAGGTGATTCAAGGTGCTTTACATAATTAAGAGGTAAACTAAAAATAGCAGTAAAACACACACGAAGCGTATTAAGTAAAAACAGCAATAAAGCAAGAAGCACACACAGATACAAGGCATTACAAAGCATATCATGTAAAAACAGCGAGAAGCACACACAAAACATGATGCATCAAAACATTACTCAAAGGCAGCTCTAAACAGATGCGTTTTTAGTTGTGATTTAAAAGAACTCAGTGTTTCAGCAGCTTTGTAGTTTTCTGGAAGTTTGTTCCAGATTAGAGGAGCATAGAAACTGAAAGCTGCTTCTCCATGTTTAGTTCTGATTCTAGGGATGTTGAGTAGACTGGAATTAGAGGACCTGAGTGGTCTGGGGGGTTGGTATAGTGAACGTAGATCTTCAAAATAATTTTACTAGTTTATAAATCATTGAATGGCTTAGCACCAAAGTATATTGAAGTCTATTCTCTGAGCTACAGGGAGCCAAAGTACAATTTTTAGGGTAAATAAAGGACAAAACCAGATGCCTTTTTTTTTTTTTTTCAAGGAAACACATGAGATGCATGGAACTTTTGTTTTGAATTCCAGTATCACATTTACACGTGGCCCTTTTTGACCTATTTATCTCTTAGCCAGTTGCTAAGGCAAACCAACTGGTTAACATTTTCAGATTGTAAAGCTGAGCATGTCTTCTGAACAATAGCACGCACAAATGGTGTGACACAGACCCTTTACACAGCTACCTTGCAGTTGCAGTGTTGGTTAGCTTGTTTGTTAGCCAAGGAGTCTTACCTAATATGAAGTGATAGCTGCAGATTATTGCATTTTTAATAATCAACAACCAAAGACGTCTTTTGTGTGCCTTGAAAGGGGTGAGTCGATGGAATTCTATAGAACTTGCACATTTTATTGTTTGGGTCTGCCATGCTGTTCACGTGACGAGCACTGAACGCGCATTCTGTACATTCCTAAATGCGTAAAAATAAATTATCTCGTTAATTCTACAAATCGACCTGTGTTAACGCGTCAGTTTTTACAGCCCTTGTTTTTAGTTGACAGTTTTAGGGTGCAAGTGAACTCTGGTGCAGTTCGACTTCATATGCGAATGCCAAGCGGGCCGGGGGATGCTCGAAAAGCAAGAAGTGGACTATAGTGCAGGGCATTCTTCGTAAATAACATCAAAACAAGCATACAATGACAACTCTGCCTCATTCTCTGTTCATGCCAAGCCCGTTGCTGCAACATCTTGACTCATTTGCCAAAGACAACATAGTAATCCTAAAACCGCTAAAATCTGATGCCACTCCATATTAGTTTACATTTCACAGAACAGGAAGTGCTTCTTGATGCAGCGCCACCACAGGCGAGAAGGTAAAACTGTCGCTCATAAAGTTTGGTTTGTCTGACAAACAGCAGTGTGAAGGCGAACCGCACCAGCTTAAAAAAAGCAACTATGTTGCAATTTTGGTCCCCAATCAAACTCATACGTTTACATGCACATCTAAATCGAGGTTTTGGCAAATATCGGACTAATAGCTTTACCAGAATGGGAGCCTTTATCCCAGTTTACATGTCTCTCAGAATTATTGAATGAAGGACATTCCCCACCTCGACGCTAGGTGGCGATATGCGAATTGGAATCCCTTGCAGAGAAATTTGATTTCCCAATTGCATAATCTGGGTCTCTTAACTCAATTACTCTAACTCTTGTTCGGTTCGACTTCAGTCAGACTAAGGTGTATACATGCATTTCAAAAGTCCAATTTCAGTTGGACTGAGGCGATAATTTGGCTTTCTCTTGCTGCATGTATACACACTGAATCTACCAGACTACCAGGTGTGAAAATGACCTTAGTTGGCTTCTTTAGTTTCCCTTTAAATGATCAGGGGTCTCATTTATAAAATTTTGCGTAGAATCATTACTTAAACCGTACTTAAGCTCAGCAACTTTTTGTTACTTACGCCTAGTAAGTTTCGGATCTATCAAACTTGGGGTACGCACAGCTGCACGCACTTTCCGTTTTATAAATCCTACTCTCCCTAGAAATGTGCGCAGGTTTTTTTGGATCATATCCCGCCCACTACACACCCACTTTCTCCCATAAACAGTCTGTGCAAAGTGTCTAGTGAATATTCTGCATAGACTTAGGCCAACTAATATGGGGCGTTTCACGGGTAACCATGGCAACCGAGAGGCGAAGAAAGTAATTCCACAGAGACCGCTGCAGGCACGTAGAGACACGGTAAACTGTTTTATTTCAATCACTCAATCAGTGCTTTACTCAGCCGAATGCAGCCAAAGTGCTTTATATTAACAGACAAAAATACAGCAGACCCAAGAAAATTTGTAACAAGAAGAGAGTAAAAAGATTTAAAAATGTAATAATAAAAGCAGCACAAGCAATAAAAAAGATAAGAATAATAAAGTTTCAATTAGGCCTATATGATTACTTCTTGTAGCAATAATAAGACTGGAATTTATTAAAACAAATAAAACTAGATATTTAAAGCCTGACAGAAAAGGTGTGTTTTAAGTCTACTTTTAAAAAGTATAATCCTAGCAAAATATTGATTTGGGGTCACAAACAAACGGAAGAGCTGCAAGTGACGCAGCCTTGATGCAGCAGCGTTCCTGATATAAATAAGAAGAGCGGGGGACGGGGTGCACTGTTCCAGTAGATCTAACACCGGGTCCAGTTCAACACATAGATCTAATAGTACTGCTTTAAGGAATCTACACCGGGTCCCCCATCCAGATGCTTCCACTGGCTGATCTACAATGAGCGCCAGCATCCATTGTGCATCATTATGCATGGGACGCTGCAGTATTCGTACGTCACACAATTAATACACCAATAAGTGCAATTTCTATATAATCTGAATAGATAAATACATATGAACATACTGTGATATAATTCTTATGTGAACATATTTTCATCCAGATTCTCATTTTTATTCTCAGTTCAGAGACGGGAAGGGGGGGGGGGGGTGGTGACTGCTGGTTGTGTGTCTGTGTGCGCAAAGCTCTAAAAGTTTGAAATTGTGGCTTTAATTTTCATTTTTGCCGTCACTGCTGCTGCGCTGTCAGTGTCCCCTGTGTCCAAAAAGTGTGTAAGCAAGATCCTTAGTGTCCTTAAAATTGCGCACATTTTTCTGCCACGTTATTATCTATAAATCCTAAACTTAGCGTAGAAAGTTGCTTACGTAGTTTTCACACCCCGTTTTGTGCGTAAGCAAGCTTTATAAATGAGACCCCTGGTTTAGGGTCATGGTACAAATTATGCTTCTGTGATCCTAATGGACCTTGGGTCTGCCTCAGCCAGTAATGCCAAAAAGAAATCATAAGGACCTTTTGAAAAGCCCAAGAACTTTCAGTAAAAAATAAAAAATAAAAAAAAGTAAAAAAAGTTTTTAGAGATAAGCAGATAAATTCTTTTTTTTTGGCAGCCGATCTTGCACCACTCTTTTCCTCAGGTTCATTGTATGACTCATTAGCGTTGCCACAGTTCCGTGCATCTCCCTTGTTCTTAAAAATCGTCGCCTGAACACTTTTCCTACATTTCTCGGCCATTTTCTCACTCTTCAAGATGTTGTTGAACAACCTAGTCAGAAACCCTACTGCCACCTCTCCAAGGATAGTTTTGATTATTCCTCTTTTCTGAATTGAGTTGTTGTTCCTTAGGTTTAGGCTTTTAAAAGAGCCAAGGGGAAGCTTCAACCACTGAGCTGACACTAAATATCATGAGATCAAAAAAGTGGTACGGAGGACAGACAGACCACTATCGTTAAATCTCTACCTCAATCACAAGACAACATGGATGATATTATACATTTTAACATCAATTAATGGCTCATTGCTGTTCCGAATCAGACTCTCACTTATAGTTTCGTCATCTATTTTTCCTACCATTCTCTTCAGTGCAAAATACAAAGAAGTTGTGATTGTGAGGATGCAGATGAAATGAGGGAGCAGGGTGTTTAAGAGATGTGGGGGGAGGGGTGGGAAGGTATGTGCAGAGGTGTTTAGGAATGAGAATAAATGAAGCAGGGATTTAGGGAGAGAAAAGAAATCACAGTGCTGCAAAAGAGAATCACCTTAAGACATGTAAGACGGTATGCAATAAGACTGAGAATAAAAAGCTAAATTAAAGGTGATAAACATTACAGAGCTTCACTGTCTTAAGGTGCTCACATTCACAGTTCTTCTTTTTTCAAATAGGATTCACTGTAAATGTATGTATTTATATGTATCCGTGCTTTGCATTATTCCCCTCAGCTATTATAAATGTCATAAATTGTTCATTTGCATTTTCTTTCTTTCTTTCTGCACTATATTGTCCATAAGCAACGAAAAGACATGCTAAATGTGGGTTGGTGAAAGAAAACACAGAAAACTTGTCTTGATTTCAAACTTCATTGCAGGTGGAACGGTTTATTTGTTCCAAAGTTAATTTATTTGATGGGGACCATTTGCAGGTGCATGAATAGAAAAATATGAAAAGATACTTTGTAACAGACTTTAGCTCTTAGAGCTAATTTCCATCTCCCAACCCTAAACACCAAACATTGTACATAAAAACAAATTTTTAAATTTATGCTTCACAGACAGTACTGTTATACCTATTATAAAAAGTACATTCAGTAAAAGGCAATTAAGACACAAACACGTGTTACCCTGTGTTGTAACACAATTGGTATGTTTTGGCTATGAATAATAATGAATAACTGCTTAGGGCAATTAATAATATTAATAATTTTGTCAAAATTACTAAGTTTGGGGCACCATCCTGGGATCCAGGAACACAATAGTATGAATATGTATACTTAAAGACCAAGGGTTGTATTGAAGAGTTTCAGGATGGAAGCTAAGTTAGTTTTGAACTAATTATGATTAGTTTAAAACTAATTAGCATGATACAAATTATGCTTCTGTGTCCAATTCTGTGAATTGGTTTGTGTTCCAACAACCAATTCACAATGCAAAGCAGACGTGAAGACATTATTTGGAGGAAGTAATGTTTCATTAAAGTGTAACTCGCCCCCAAATAAAAAAATTTTCATTGCTGATAAACTGTATAAATGATCGTCTAATAGTGCCATCTGCATGTCTGGTCATTATTTTTTTTATTTTAGTACAGTTTAGTAAAAATATTAATTTTTTACCAAAAACCGTTAGTGGAGTGCCTTCTTCAGGTTAAAACTTTACACTGCACCTGAATTTAAACCAGGCATCGCTACTGGCTCAGCTTAGATTGCTGACGTCAGCAGTTATAACTGACATAAGCCTTCCAACCGCTGTGGGGTATAAAACAAGCCAGTATCAGCCATGCCTCCGTAGCAAGTTGGAATGGCAAGGAAGTGTTGACGCTGACCCCCCGCCGTCCCTTGATCCACCAGGCAACGCCTCCTTTTGCCACATTTTACAAACCGGGATTGTAGGTGGAGTAAGACTCTGGAAGGGGGGTGAGTTGCTCTTTAAATAATTGGCTGATTTAGAAATCAATAACCTTTTGGAAAATTGACTTTGATATTATGGATCAGTCACCACAGTAATGGATAAAATTTTTGGATTTTGACATAGTAAGAAGGCGGTTTCAAAAACGACTTATACGATTAGTTTTCAGTGTTTAAACTATTTATTTTAAAGTCGATCTGTATTTTGAATACTGTAAATAGCAATCCTTATTGCGAATGAACGCTAACTGTCTGCAAAAGCAGGCCTCACTAATAAGAAATAAGTGCATTTTCACTTTAAGAACAAGTGTGTGGGGCTAATGTATGTAGCTCAGCTAGAGGCACCAAATAACAAAGGAAAAACTCCGGTCGAACGGAGTAAGTTATGTTGCAGGATTAAAATGACTATCAGTAAGAAACCTTTGAAAACACTGTTTATATCCAAACAATTAAATAATGAAATCCTAAAAAGGCCGTAAAAAATGTGAAATAGATAAACAAATCAATCCTTAAATTTTTTATCCTAATCTAATTCATCTCTGCTCAGAAACACCCTTACTTGAACGATTCTTAGATCAACATTGAAAGGTGGCTCCGATGTCTGGAAAGACCGGCAATAAACCAGAGAAACCAGCTGTTAGCTGTTCAGTGAGCAGTCAGTCCTCGTGCGTGTGTGGCTAGCAAGCTACCGTTAGCTCAGAACGTCGTCCTCTCAGCTCGGCAGTTTCTATCTTCTCCCACGAACTTGTTCTTTTTCACGGGCAGCTTTCAGCTCAGCAGTGTCAGCTTAACAGGTCTCTTCTCTCAGCTAAGCTCACTCTCTCTCTCTTTGGTGGAATCTGTAACTCAAAATTCCTTCTGCAGGGTTTGAACAAGTCAGGTTCAGAACTTATTCCATCGGCCGGAAAACAATTTACTTAATCAACGATCAGCAGACTGTACAGGTATTTTGGTTCCAAAAGGGTTCTTCCAGAAGCTCGCTCCCGCCCGTGCCAGCAAAGGATGGAGAGTTTAGATGAAGGCAATTGGACTTTTCTTGTTGTCTTGAAAATGTTTAGTCTCTCATCCAAGAGGCTTCTTTAGTTCTGAAAACTGGATTGGGAGTATCAGATCTAAAGTCTAAAGTTTATGGTTCACTAATGGCGCTACCGTTATTCCTAACGAGACTATCAGGGTTGCGTAAGTACTAAGCAATCTTGGCAATGGAAGTGTCATTAACGGTGAAACGACCCAGGTTATGTAACTACGCACTGTTTTGGTCACTCACCTCAATTTGAGTTTTGATGAAACTTCTTGGGTAAGCAACTGAAGGCTGCTTTGTATGTGTTTGAAAGGGGGTATCTCAAGCCACCTCCCCTGTTAATGGTTAGATTCATATGTTTTACATAGATGGCTTATTTCACTCCCCTCTCAAACCATCTGTCTTCTCTATCTAAAATGTGTACATTATTGTCTTCAAAAGAGTGACCATTGTCCTTTAGATGTAGATGGACTGCTGAGTCTTAACCTGATGAGTTTGCTCTTCTGTTTTGAGCCATCCTTTTGTGTAGTTGCTGTTTCGTTTTGCCAATGTACAGCTCTGAACATTCCTCACTGCACTGGACTGCATATACAACACCACTGAGCTTTTGTTTGAGTGTTTTGTCCTTAGATGAACCAGTCTTTGCTCGAAGGTGTTACCAGATTTAAGATGCACTGGGATGTTATGTTTGGAAAATATCCTTCTTAGTTTCTCAGAGACTCAAGCCATATATAGGATGACTATGTTTTTTCGTCTCCTCTTCTCCTCCCCTACACTGGCCTGAGTTGACTGTTTCTTTGACTTTTTTGATGCCTTGACATATGCCCAATTAGGGTATCCACAAGTTAGGAGTGCCCTCTTTATGTTTGTGTTATTTGTCCTTTCCTTCTGTCTTTGTGGGGACATGTTCAACTCTGTACTGTAGTGTTCTGTTGACAGTTTATGTTCCAATGGTTGGTGTGAGTCAAAAAGTAGGTATTGGTAAAGGCTCCCACTTCTTTACTGAACATATCAACTTGGTAGACTACAGCATCAAGTTTTCCCGAGAAGATGCTAAAGAAGACAAGCTACCCTTTCTGGACTGCCAGTTACACATGGGAGGAGATAGTACCCTTACCACAGTAGTCTTTTGGAATCCCACACATACAGACCAATACCTACTTTTAGAAGCCTCTTGGATGAAAGACGAAACGTTTCCAAGACAAGAAACTTCCAGTTGGCTTCATCTAAACTCTCAAGAAGGTGACACATTATTTCCCATAAATCTAAAACACAGATTACATTTTATCTTATGACATACCTTTTTTAAGATGTTTCTTAAAACTTAACCTAGGATCTACAATTATGGGAAAATATCTGAACTCATCAATATTTTTAATAGTCTCTCCATTTACTGTAACTAAGGGGTATGTGTTTTTTTGTTTTTACTGAGAAAAACACTGTAGTCATTTTACTCAAATTCAGTGTTAAACGGGAGTCATTCAACCATGTAGCAACTGTATCCCTTGCCATTGTTAATTTGACTGCCGCTTGTTTAAGATCCCTCCCATCCATATAAATGACATCATCGTCAGTACATCTGAACATCGATAATGTCACACACGGATGGCAGGTCGTTAATATATAAACTGAACGGTGGCCCCAGGATCCATCCCTGTGGTACTCCCATGCTGCATTCTCACAGCTGGGACACTACATCATTTGCACGTACACACTGTGAGCGTCCAGTTAAGTAGGATTTTATCCAACTTATCCAACTAATGGTATTCATAGAAAAGTTATATTGTTTCAATTTTGATAACACAGCATGTTTAACAATGAGCTAAAGATTAAGGTGATGGCTAAGAAGCCCTTTCAAACTCAAACACTTGGAGCTCATGACCAAAGATAAGTGGTCAGCAGTAATTAAAATAGTTTGATTTCTGTAAAGCCAATAAAGACTTTTCTATTGATTATTCAGGTGGGTGAAAATAATATTTTACATTTCTTTTTTTCCTACCAGAAACAAAGTTCTTGGCTAAATGAAAATAATTTTTAATCTAAATCTGTCAGTGGTATGAGTAATTTTGATCTTAACTATAGTTATTACAATCCATGTGTCCACGTTCTCAACAGGTGTGGCCTTAGTTATTGTTAGCCCAGCAGGTAGGCATCGGTCAGGGCCCGCCTAGCTGAAGATCATCTGATTCCTGTCATCAACTGATTTTTCAACAAATCTTTATATTTTCTATTCACAGTTTCTTTCTTTTTTTTTTTTTTACTCACAAAGCTAATTCAGCTCACGGGCTCAAGAATTTTCCCTCCCACGAGGCCGTCAGCGGAAAAGATGAAGAACAAGAACACTTGTATCAAGTTCAGCGAAGTTCTTCTGAAGGCCCTCTGTCCTCTGCATCATGTCTGCAGGACATGGTTAATGTGTCTTTCCTCCATGCCTCTCCGTGCATGCTGCAAGCGGTGGATCGGCGCACTAATTTGTTTTTTTGTTTTTCCGCCACGCTAACCTTGGAGGGGCGACATGATGTTATTAGCATCTCCCGCTCCTCCACCACCACACATTAGATTCTGCTTGACATGGAAAGCACTTTTCATTTGGATTTAATTCTCCCCTCTCTCCCCCTTCAGCTCTGCTTCAACCAACCCCACCTCCCACACCCGACACTACACCACAACCCTCCCACCCTCACGCTTCTAATTAGATTTGGGGGAAAATGAACTGTGATTAAAGAAATATGGTCCTCTCCGAATTGACACCCACACACTGTTTGCTGCACACAAACATTCACATATCCTCTGAAAGCTTGTTTTTAAGATGTGTGTGTGTGTGGGGGGGGTGCTGCTGTGCAGTCCTCTTCTTCCTCCTCCTGGCCTTCTTCATCAAGCCCCCTATTAGTGCAGATCAGATCAGCCTGTCAATCAGAACGGCCTGCCTGCCTGCTTCGATCTGGCCTTGCGATTACGCGCTCTGTCCCACCAAGCATTATTAACACAGATTTTCTCATATCCTGAGAGGAAATTAAAATCTTTGTTGATGTGTGGACTATATTTCTGTGAGTGTGGCTTATAGAATGTGTGTTAAGTCTACAGTTTAGCCCCTTCATACTCTCATGAAGCTGGTAAAACTGGGTATATCCAGTGCGGCTAGAATGGAACTGGAAGAGGAAAAATTACAGAAAGTTTTCCGCTGTGGCTGCCATCAGATCAGGTTTGGAATGCATCTAAAACTTTCTCATGAGGGTGGGTCTTGGAATCACTATATAGTAGGGATGTAAGAAAATATCGATACGCCAATATATCACGATATTTTGGCACAATATTGTATCGATATTCAAAAGCAATGTATCAATTTTTTAGAAATGTTTTTGTACATTTTTCAATTTTTTTTAAGAATTTGAATGGAACCATTAATGATAACAGTAATTTTTTAAGTAAACTAAAAAGTATGACTGGTAGTTGGTGACTGTTTTCACCTTCTTCGTTTCAGTGGATCAACTAGATTTTGTAATAAAACTGGACGTGTTAAAGTGTGAAACAGGTTGGAGTGTTTAAAATGCTGTGACAGTTTTTCTACAGTTAAGTTCAGTTTTAAGAATCAAGATCTCATAGCCTTACTCATAGTATCGGAATATATTGGATCGTCACCCCCGCATCGTGATACATATCATGTTGCTTATGTATGTGTATGTATATATATACAGTATATACTTACACATACATATATGTGTGTGTGTATGAACGTGTCGTATTAATTGCTACGGAAATCAGTCAACGGGACAGTCCGCCGTACACCGTCGAAGAAGATAATTCGGGCAGTCATGGCATCCAACAAAGACATTAACATCAATGACTTCTGTCATTTTTTTTTGTCAGAAAAAAATAAGAATATCTGGTGTACAGACAAGAGACCCTTGCAGAGCCACCGCTATCTTTGTTTTTTTGCTCTGTCGCAACTCTGCCTTCATGGTACTAAGGCCTCCTAGCATCTCTCTACAAACGGAGTGCTGTGATTGACCCGACCTACTCTTAGCTAAGCCAATGGTTGACCAGCTGAGGGTACAATGGAGCGTAGGCCGACCAACCTGCACAGCAACATTTTTGCTACTGCTATGGTTTGTCTTGATTTCTAGGCCAACTGAGATATTCATGGAGAAGGAAAGGTGCATAAGGAAGGAAAGACTTCACATTGAAATAAATGTAAGATCATATGCAATTTTTTATTTTAATAAAAAGAGATCAGATAAAACTTAATTTAAAAATATTTATTTTCACCTTTAAAGTATTTTTTTCTCTTTCACATTATAGAATTTATTTAAGCATAATTGAAAGCTTGTAAAACAAATGTTTAAATTAAGATCAAAACGGAGATATAAGCTTCTACTTTGGATTTTATACTTTTACAAGTCCTGAACCTCCCCTCACATCACTGCAATGTGTGGATTAGTCAAAGCTGGACTCAAATATTCTATACTAACTGCAGTAAACACAGTTTATGCTAGATGCAACCTATTAACAAACTAAAAATTGAGTTTCTTGGTTCCCCAACCTAAAGTATATTGTCTCAACTCACTTTCATGAACCCACTATTGTGTGTTGTCTCATCTCATGAGCTACAACACTATCAAGGACTGAGAAATGGGGAGCCTAAATCATCCCCATCTAAACTCAGCAAAAAAAGAAACGTCCCTTTTTCAGGACTGTGTATTTCAACAATAATGTTGTAAAAATCCAAATAACTTTACAGATTTTCATTTTAAAGGGTTTAAACAATGTTTTCCATGCATGTTCAATTAACCATAATCAATTGATTAACATGCACGTGTGGAATGGTAGTTAAGATCTTAACAGCTTACAGAAAGTAGGCATTTAAGATCACAGTTCTAAAACAGCAGGACACTAAAGAGACTTGTCTACAGACTGTGAAAAACACCCAAAGAAAGATGCCCAGGGTCCCTGATCATTTGCGTGAACGTGCATTAGGCATGCTGCAGGGAGGCATGAGGACTGCTGATGTGGCTAGGGCAATAAATTACCATGTCCGCACTGTAAGACGCCTAAGACAGCGCTACAGGGAGACAGGAAGGACAGCTGATCATCCTCGCAGTGGAAGACCACGTGTAACAATACCTGCACAGGATCGGCACATCCGAATATCACACCTGCGTGACAGGTACAGGATGGCCACAACAACTGCCCGAGTCACACCAGGAACACACAATCCCTCCATCAGTGCTCAGACTGTCCGCAATAGGCTGAGAGAGGCTGGACTGAGGGTTTGTAGGCCTGTTGTAAGGCAGGTCCTTACCAGACAGGAGGAGATGCACTGCAGTACTTCAAGCAGCTGGTGGCCACACCAGATACTGACTGGTACTTTTGATTTTGAGCCTCCCTTCATTCAAGGACACATTATTCTATTTCTGTTAGTCACATGTCTGTGAAACATTTTAAGTTTATGTCTTATGGTGTTGACTGTTTTAGTGTTCATACAAATATTTACACACATTAAGTTTACTGAAAGTAAAAACAGTTGAAAGTCAGAGGATGTTTCTTTTTTTGCTGAGTTTACATCCGGTCCATGGGTCCTCTACTGTAGTCAATGGAGCGATAAGTTATTTTCTGATCCCGTTTGAAATATGCAATGGATTTAACAGGGAGCATTAAACGTGGAGAAAACCACTATAAATCTGGCCATGTGGAAAGTGGCAGCTATGCTGGGGAAAAGCTAAAATGTGGGACAAGCTCTACTAGGTCTCGGTGAGTATTTCAAGCGCTAGCTAGTGCAAGCTCCGTGACGTCATATGTGCGACTTCTGATTTGTGGTCATTTTAATTACGATTTTTTTTTTACAAGCAAATAAATCAAAAATCACATGAGAAACAGTCAAAATGCACATCATTACTTATCATTTAAATTGAGGTACAGCATATGTGTGATTCGGAATGTAAGACAAAGCAAACCAAAAAATAACTTTTACCCCCCCGTTGACTTTCATTCATCTCTGACCGACTGGGGAATCTGTGATGTCTGGTAACAACAGCAACAAAATGTTTATGAATGTTTCAACAGTTTAACCACAAACTATTTTTCTCCTAACATGTCTGTGGATTCTAAATAAATAACTCTAGGTCATTTAAAAGCCTTTCCCTGGTTCACTTATTATCAATAATGCAAATTATTACAGTAATTTATTCAAAAATGTTTTAATTCCAATATACGTGTGAATGTTTGAAAACACATCTAGTTTTAGACAGAAATCCGCTGCCTTAAATTCACAGCTATTAAAAATGGTGCTTGTTTTTAAGGAAAGAAACTCCCACGATACAAATTCCCTTCGTAATTCCCTGTAAGCTTATTTTTGAGTTCCAGAATTCCAAGTGGCATTAGTTAAAAGTATTTGAAGTTGTAGCACCACATGTGCTGCATGCTTCAGCTAGATATGAGTCGTAGCTGAGCTCTGTATGCATACCTAGAGATCCTGCTGAGCGAGGATTACCAATGCAGATGTGCTGACGGGATTCAGGACCTTGCAGGTTATATTAAGGTTCAGCTGATTAAAACATTTGTGTCCATGAAAGACAGAGGAATGAAATCAACAAGGAAATATGAAAATATGCTTGGGTCTGGATGTCCCCATCATAATTTGAAGCTGATTGAATTAAATTTGGCGACCGATTATAATCCATATTTCTACTTATCTGCAGTTCAGTCATTATAAAACACTTTTTTTTTTTTCTGCCGATATCGCGGGAGCTTTTGGCTATTTTTGTCCTGAGACACAAAATCTCGATTCCTTCTTTTTTACCTGTTGTGGTATAATATGATTTGATTGTGGTTAATAAACTTTAATGGGAACTGGTAGTGCTTTTTACTCCATGGCATCAGTTCCCATTTTTCACCTTTAATTAAAAAAGCAGCCAAATTACTGGGCTTCTTGAAATTAGTGCAGACACTTGGATGCTGTAACGTTTTGCAGTAAATGTGTTAAATTAGAGCGGTTTCTGCCAACATCTGCCGGACACAAGCAACAAAATCTAAAAATGAAAAGAAGTCCAAATGGGGGTCTAATAGCATCATTTTCACTTCCTAATCCTCTGCCTAGATATTAAATTTAGTTGATCCGTTCTCTCCTCAACAGAGGTCTTTATAAAACCTGAGAGGCCAATTTTCTAACCTTTCAAAATGGCAGATTATTAAAAAAACAATCTTTTCAATGGTGGAAAATATTAAGGATAAAGATGATAGATATTAATTGGATTAATATTTCCCAATGAAAACCTTTTGTGCTCAATACCAAGTCATGTTACTTAGGATTAAACATTTATCCATGCAGAGTCTCAGTCTGATATCTGTAATTTTACGTACCCTTCATGCATAGGTACGATAAACACAATAAAATCATTGACCTGTATGTGACAACATAACAGAAGCTCTGCAGAGGTTTGAAGTGCTTGCTATGAGCGCCTCGTTAACAAACAACAGAAGCATTCAGACCCTCAAACAAGCAGTGACAAGGATGAGTGTCGGTGGGTGACGCAAATATATTTATAATTCCTATACCATCTATTGCTTTATATCAATTCTTTTTTTACTCATGTAAATTGCAATTTTGGTCGCTTTTCGATTTGCTTGGCATCTGCTTAAACGGTTGCATTTATGCCTCTGAGCTATGAAACTGAAACATATGTTCTGCTGGGCATGTACCACAGCCCACATGTGTTCAATATGGAATCTACCCAGTGTGGTGTGAGGCTAAGCAGTGACATTGAGTATTACAGTAATTCAACGTAAATGGCAGTCGCATCACAATACATATCAGGCTACCTCCACTTTGAGTCATTTCTGTTTTGTTGTGAAATTTAACTCTACTGATCAAACTTTACATCTGTCTGGTGTTTCCTTGACATGTTTCCAAAGGTAACAAAAGACTGTGTAAACATGACAAAACTGTATGAATGTACGTTTAGAAGCATTTTTAAAAATGATTTCCATACAAGTTCTATTTTTGTAGAAAGGACACTTCTGTCTGACAGCAGTGATATCGTGAACTGTTTTTATTCAGCTTGAGTAAGGCGAGGCGATTTTATTTGTATAGCACACTTTCAACAACAACGTAATTCAAGGTGCTTTACATTAATTGGGGATAAAGGTAAAACAGCATTAAAGCATAAAACACGTAAAAACATTATTCAAAAGCAGACATGAATTTAGGATAAAGTAAAAACGGCATTAAAGCATGAAGCACACAGTAAAACATATGATACATGAGTAGCGCTGTATTGACTGTCATGGTGAGGGGAGTACATTGTGGCTTTAGCAGCTACAAAAGGCTTTGAAGAAAGTATGTTTTCCCTCACACTAATGCTCTATACACCTCTTTACTTGATCAATGTGCCTTAAAAACTAGAGCCAGGTATCGATTTAAATTTCAAGAATCGATTCCGATTCTCAAGAATTAGAAGCGATTATCCCGATCCGATCCAATCTGTTCCAATTCAATACTGATATGGGTCAGCTCTATTCAAAAGGCTTTTTTGAACTGTTAATTTAATTACACTACTCACAATAAGTTAGGGATATTGTTGTTTACATGAGTGCTATTCCTATTTTGTCTGAATTTTAATGAAATAAGTAAAAGTATCCTTTGATATTAATAATAATTAATGAGAAGGAACACCATTATCATTAGTGTAATATTTATTACCCCAAAAATATAGACAACAAAGGTAGCCCCAAATAACACAAATTGACAATGTCATTAGCAGATGTTTCCACCATTTGCCGCAATGACAGCTTAACAGCGACGTCTCATGCCATATGATGTTGTCCTGAGGCAATGCGTTCCACTCTTCCAAACTAGCAAACTAAGTCTTGTTCATAAATGAGGGAAAATGGAGATTCATAAAGTTATTGGTGCTCAACTGGTCCATCATGGTGGAGAGAGCTGAGCCGAAAGGCAATGCTCGGATTTACTGATTGATTTATGTTCTACCCTCATCTAGGGTCCTGAGCTCTGACTAGTGACCAAAAGAACAGGATCGCGGATACAAGTGGCCAAAGTGAGTTTTCTCTGCATGGTGTCTGGGCACTCCCATAGAGAAAGGGTGAGAAGCTAGATGATGCGGGAGGGGATCAGAATATAGTGGCTGCTCCTTCACATCAAGAGGAGCCAGTTGAGGTGGCTCGAGCATCTGGTTAGGACTCCTCCTGAACACCTCCCTGGTGAGGTGTTCTGTGCCCGACCTACCGGGAGGAGACCCAGCGGAAGACCCAGTATATACACTGGAGGGGGTACGTTTCTCAGGTGGCCTGTAAATGCCTTGGATTACCCTGGAGGAGCTGGCACATGGGACTAGGGAGAAGAAAGTCTGGGGCTCCTTGTTTAGGCTGCTGCCTCCGCGACCTGATCCCGGATTAAGCAGAAGATAATGGATGGATGGAGTAAGGATACCATCATTTTGATATTGACAGAAGAAAGAAGATTAACCCAAAAAAGAAGACTTTTTTTTGTTAAAGAAAATAACTCCAAAGAGTATGATTAAAAAGTCAAGTATTAAATCCTACAGTTTAAATCTTTTTATATATTTGGGGGTGTTGGAGGGTATTTTTTATATTGTTTAATTTTTTTGTCACTTGGCTTAATCTTTATTTAAAGGGTAAATAAACTAAATTTATATGGTGCTTTTTTTCTAGTCAGACTGACCACTCAAAGTGTTTTACTTTCGTATACAGTACATCCCACTCAATTGTGCACACAGGAATATACCGATAAACAGATGGCAAAGCAACTTGAGGTTGGAATCAAACCAATAACTTTCAGATTGCAGGATGACTAATCTTCCCACAGAGCCAAATTCGCCCTATCAAATGATGACATTGTGAAATGCCTAGTGAGTGGTTTTATACAATGGGGCACAAAAGTATTTGGCAGCCACCATTTGTGCAAGTTGTCCACTTAAAGAGATCAGAGAGTTCTGTAATTTTCACCATAGGTACACTACAACTGTGAGGATAAAATGTAAAAAAAAATATCCAGGAAATCGCATTGTATGATTTTTAAATTTATTTGTGTAATAGTGCGGAAAATAAGTATTTGGTCAACAACGAAAGTTCACCTCAGTACTTTGTAATGTAACCTTGGTTGGCAAAGACAGAGGTCAAACATTTCCTTTAGGTCTTCAACAGGTTTGCACACACTGTAGCTGGTATTTTGGCCCATTCTTCCATTCAGATCTTCTCTAGAGCTCTGATGTTTTGGAGCTGTCACTAGGCAACATGGACTTTCAACTCTCTCCACAGATTCTCTATTGGGTGGAGGTCTGGAGACTGGCTAGGCCACTCCAGAACCTTGCAATGCTTTTTATGTAGCCACTCCTTCATTGCCCAGGCGATGTGTTTGTGATCATTGTCACAGTGGAAGATCCAGCCACGTTTCATCTTCAATACTCTCACTGATGGAAGGAGGTTTTTGCCCCAAATCTCATGATACATGGCCCCATTCATCCTTTCCTAAAGGATCAGTCATCCGGTTCTCTTTGCAGAAAAGCACCCCCAAAGCATAATGTTTACACCCCTATGCTTCACAGTGGGTGTGACGTTCTTGGGATGTAACTCAGCATTCTTCCCCTCCAAAAACTGCGTGTGGCGTTTATAACAAAGAGTTCTATTTTGGTCTCATCTGACCATATGACATTCTCCCAATTCTCCTCTGGATCAGCCAGATGGTCTCTGGTAAACTTTAGACAGGCCTGGACATGTGCTGGCTTAAGGAGGGGGACATTTCTCTCACAGCAGGATTTTAATCCATGATGACGTAGTGTGTTACCAAAAGTACCCTTTGTTACTGTGGTCGCAGCTCTCTTCAGGTCATCGACCAGTTCTCCTTGTGATGTTTCGGGCTGTTTCCTCACCATTCTACAAGGAGCCCCAGATCAAGGGAGATTGTCAGTGATCTTGTATTTAGTCTATTTTCTAATAATTGCTCCAACAGTTGTTCTCTCCTCACCTAACTGCTTGCCTATTGTAGATTGGCTCATCCCAGTTGTGTGCAGGTGTACAATCTTGTCCCTGGTGTCCTTGGACTGCTTTCCGGTCTTCGCCATGTGCAGGTTGGAGTCTGGCTGTTTGAAGGTGTGGACAGGTGTCTTTTATACAGATAACATGTTCAAACAGTTGCTATAATTACAGGTAATGAGTGGAGGATAGAAGAGCTTTTTAAAGAAAAAGTAACAGGTCTGTGAGGGCCAGCATTCTTGCTTGTATCTAGGTACTACACACTTTTTTTCCCTGTACCATATCAAACCCCCAGACGGTCGTGGCAGATGGCCGCTCCTACTGAGCCTGGTTCTGTTGGAGGTTTCTTCCTGTTAAAGGGGAGTTTTTCCTCTCCACCGTCGCTACATGCTAACTCAGTATGAGGGATTGCTGTGGTTGGAAAGTCTGCATCAATGGGGCCCAACCTCACGCCAATGACTGACGCAATCTGCTGGGATTCCTTAAATAAGAAATTTTTTAACTGATTGGAATGTTTGTATAAATGTATTGAAATGACTTCTTGTTAAGTGCCTTGAGATGACATCTGTTGTGAATTGGCGCTATATAAATAAACTGAATTGAATTGAACCATTATACAAAGAGATTCTTTAAAAACCATACAACGTAATTTACTGGATCTTTTTTTACGTTCTGTCTCTCACAGTTGAAGTGTACCTATGATGAAAATTACAGACCTCTTTTATCTTTGCTAGTGGGACAGTTTAAACAATCAGTGGCTGCCAAATACTGTTTTGCCCAACTATACACAGGAAATTTTATTTTAATAATTTTAGAACCTGATATAGACTAATTATTCTTAAATGAATACCATAGAGATAGAATGTGCTTTATTACCACCATTGTATACTATACCCGAGACTATTGACACCAACACATTTCGCTCTGGTTGGCCTGTTTTAATGTGACTGACCTGCGAGTTATGAGCTGTTGCCATGTCCTCTGCAGCGTCTCTCACTTTAAAGACAAACCCTTTCAATTTGCAGCTGCCTAATGAGGCCATTAGCAACCTGGCATCCCAAACTTTCCCGTTGATGAGCAGGAAAGCCATACATGTTGAGATAGCAACATTTTGTCAGAACTCTTAGTCTTACAGTCGCAGAGCCACAGGCATTTCTATATTAATTTAACAGGAGTACGCCGGTGTCATTAAAACATCACAGGACTGTAAAACATAAATGGTAAAATACAAAGAGCTGATAGCTTCACAATAATATTTACATAGGAGGCACAAAGAGAGAGGATTGCTTTTAATGATATGTGGTGGAATGGTTTATAAAGTCATCTCAAAGAAACAATTTTTCATTCAATATTCCTAAGATTTGAGGCAACCAGTTAAGGAAATATTTTTTTGAAAATGGAGTTGAACTATGAGTCACCTTCCGTCCTTGATGTAATTCTCCCAATCTATGTTATTATCTCTAAATTTCATGCCAAACATGATGGACAGTGATCTATACTCTGAAACTTAATAAAATGGGGTATAAATACTAACAAACACAAACATAATTGAATTTTTGGGGGATTTTGTGGAATAGACCAGCAACATTCATCTGTGGTTTTCAAAATATCTTATAAATAAAATGTAATTTTTAAAGGGAAGAAAAATGCTGTCCAGAACAGCATCCTAGATCCCCATGGTAACTCTATATAGCATGGTATTGAGACCAAAATTAAGACTATTGCGCACCCAGCGATGGATATTTTCCTGCCGCAAAAGGTTAGCTATATCCATTCCCAAGCCAGGTACTGATCTGATTAATGATAGGCCGGGACCGGTAACCGAGTGGCTGGTAACAGGAACTGAGAGTGAGACCACTCGCTTGTGTTTGCATTGAGAGGCAAGGGGCTAGCGTGCCAAGGCTGTTCATAATAAAATGTAATAATAATATTCATACATTTGTATAATTAAATACAGAGGACCCTAATATAATATCATGCCAAAAAACCTGTTAAAAGCATTAACGTCTTTGCTCTGGCCTTTTCTCTATTTGGTATGTTCAAGAAACAGCATTTAATTAAAAGAAAAGAGAAAAAACTGCACCATCTACCAGTAAATTTGAGAAAAAAAGGGGCTTAACGCAGTGGCTAATAACCAATGTTAAATGCTACAATAAAACATTGTCATACAGTTTTAGTCAGTTTTACAACAATAATGTGTATGTGTTTTATGTTTAACATTTATGCTTGATGTCTTGATGAATAACAGTGCATTCTGTCAAAGGAACACATGTAAATGCATGTCACCTATAGATTTTCTATGTCAACCATTTTCTTCAAAGTTTAAAAGACTAAAAAACATGTGTTTAAAAAAGTGGGTGACCTGCCTAGGTAATGCTAGATGTTAGCCTCTCCAAAGCTAACACAAGTAATTGGTCTCCCCTCAGTTACCGATGCTGGCCTTTCATTAATCAGATCGGTAGCTGGCTTCAGAATGGATATAGCCTCCTGCGGCATGGAAGCAGCAACCGTTGTGTGCACAATAGTCTTAATTTTGGCCCTAATACCATGCCATAACTCTGAAGGAGCTGCAGAGACCCACAGCTCACGTGGGAACATCTGTCAACAAGGCGCATATTAGAGATAATATTTGCACTCCACAATCCTGACCTTTTTATGGAAGACTGAAAGAATGCTATTAGGTCTTTTTTTTCCACAACCCATGTCGACATGTCGACATGAAAAAAAAAACAAAAAAAAAAAACATGCATGTGGCCAAACAAAATCTATGCAAATTATCTTGAACACGCCTTCCGTGACACACAGTGGTGGCAGCATCATGCTGTGGGGGTGCTTTTCTGGAGCTAAATGCAGTGCCGTCCTGGAGGAAAACATTCCAGGGGCTAGCTGTGAAAGCCCACCTTTCAGCAGGACAGTCACCCTAAATACACACCCAGGGCTACAATGAACCGGTTTAGATAGAAACATACTCATGTGTTGGAAGGGCCCAGTCAAAGTCTGGACCTAAAACAATTTGATGAATCTTTGGAAAGACTTGAAAATCGATGTTCACATGTGCTCGCCTTGTAATTTCACTGAACTTGAGCCAGGCAGAAGTCTTTGACTATGTTGCCATTATTCCAGTGAAAGCTGGCTTTACAAAGTATTGATTCAGCTGGACTGAATACAAATGCACAGAACTGTTACTGTTGTTGTTATTGTTTATTGATTTTTCCTTCCACTTAACAATTGTCATGTTGTCTTGTTCTATCACATAAAATTTCCATTAAAATTCATTTACATTTTTGATTCAAATGCCAGAAAAAAGCAACATTTATGGATATAACAGTTATCTATATTATCTGAAGGCCCTTTGTTCTTTTTTTGCTTCTGTTTAGAAACAGCTTTACCTCATTTTTTTGTATTCTTGTCTTTTTAAGCTTGCGATGAATGGACAGTCCTTCCTACAGCAGGGCTCCACAGGGACGTCAACCGCTTTGGACACTCCGCTGTGGTTAGCAACGGGTGAGTCGTTTTTTTTTTTTTTTAAATGCACCACTCACCTTTTAAAGTTTCCCTCACGTCTTCTCTAGATGTCCCCAGAGCTTTCGCGGTACCGTTGAAGACTCTGTGGTTTTCTTGTTTACGGATTGATCCCTGTCGGTAAATGTTATATTTAGCCGCGCGTCTCCTGCCTCTCCTCCCTTTTTCTCTACCTCCTGTGAAGCTCTTTGTTTAGAAGCACCTCTGTGTGGAGATTCTGTTCCTGTTTCACAGTTCTCACCAACTTTGTCTACATAAATCCATGGTTTGTTGAGTTTTACCTCTCGAACATTGACTCAGGACAGACGTTTATAGCTGTGCAGCTGTTTCCTTCTTCATCCCCACTGAACAGGCGGTCTTATAGCTGATAATGTTTTGCAATCCTTCAGCAAATCAAAGAAAAACAAAGGTGATGTAATTCGCTTGTGATTGAAATCAGCCGGTTGTTCTTAGTGTAGGTAAAAGCAAAAATGGCCTGTAAATGTCAGCCCTTTAATAAAAACTAAATGCCTGCTTCATGAAATCCATCAGAATATGAGAGGATGTCGCTTTCTTTCATTTGATATGATGGCCTGATCCTTTAGCACCATGTAACCTCCAAAAAGTCAGCTTCGGCCGCAAAAATGTCAGCTTTTAACTTCAGAAGATCGGCGTCAAACCTCAAAGTGAATTTTGATTTTTAAAGGTCTTTCAGCTGCCTTTCAAAAGTTTTGCACTCGGGTTAATCCGCGCGGACATTTCTTGCCTGTTTTGTGATTGCTGCCGTCTGATCATGTTCTTTTCCTTCGCCCGCTGTAACTGTCCCGTAAACCCTTTTTTTTTTTGCTTTTTTATTATGTGATTTGTTCAGCTCCATGTATGTCTTTGGAGGCTTTTCGGGCCAGCTTCTGAATGACATGCTGGGCTTCAGCCCTCCGTCCTGCCAAGCCTTCTCATCCCCGTCTCTGTGTTCGGCGGCTGGGCCTGGAGTTCGCTGCCAGTGGGTGAAAAGCAGATGCCTCCCATGGGAGTCAAACCAGCCTGATCACATGGTTCCAGCTCCTTTTTGCCCCGCGCGACCTGGTAGGCCACACTGGTGTTTAAACTGCTTACTCCTTCTCTTCGTCTACATCTTCCAAGATGAGCATCACTCCCAGTAGCCTGATTGTTTCACGATGACTGTAATTACTCTGAAAGCCTTTGATTTTCAACTTTGTTTGCCTATTGTAATTATGCGAACAGAGGGTCAACAATGTTCCAATTAGCTCGATTTAAACCAATTAGGATAATGCTGAACCAGATGTCGCTATACAGCAGTGCTTCTTTGTGTTTTACGTCCTCCACCTTGCTGCAGGTTTAAATAAGAAGTATTTAGAAAATTAGTTTAAAAATAGAGCAAAGGTCCAGACTGAGTGAATTAGAGGACTGTGTCGTTTGGTTTGATTATGAAAAAAAAAAAAAAAAAGAATGGCTACATAACAGCATTATCACTACAATTTCAGTGAATGGAGGAAAACATCTCTAAACACAATCTCTATAACTTATGGAACATTGTAGAAAACTGTTTAGGAATTTGGGTTTTTATTAAAATGTTTGATTTAGTTTATTTCCATTGGGGAATAATGACAAGAACCAAAACAATCAAAATATATGTTTGATTTTAGTTTTTACTCAGGGTGCTAAATATGGATGACCTTTTATTGTTTTAATTGTTTGAAATAAATTTTCTGTACTTTATTGTTTCAAATTTAGGGGCAAATGCGAATACTTTAATACATTGCTGCATTTGTAATTTCATCTTGGCCGGGACATCCTTGTTAAAGAGATTTTTTTATCATTACAACAGGTGGATATGTAACGGTGTGACAGGTTGAAGTTATAAACTGTTTCGTCACATGATGTTTTCTTTGTCTAAAAAAGCGATAGTTTGAAGCGCCAAGCAGTAAGGACTAGGGATGCACGATATATATCGGCATCAACCTCGGTCAGGGTTGGAGTACGGTACTCGAGTCCTGGACTCAGACTCATGTCCTGACTCGAGTCATGTTTAAGGCACTTATGACTTGACTCAAGCAGCATGCTGAGGATTTGGACTTGGAGTTAGACTTTCAACATTAAGAACTAAACTTGGACTCAGACACTGACATGATAAATTGTTATTGTTGGAATTAGCATGTAGCCGATGCTAATGTTAGCGTGTTATATTAGGTCAGATTGCTGGACAAATTTAATAACAACTTCCCAAAGCCTTTGTAAGTTTATGAGTGTCATGTCGACTATTTATTGTTTTTTAAATTATTTTAAGCATGTTTTATTATTTTGCACATGCCACTGTCAGCTTCGTGTTAGCGTGGGGGCATTGAGTACAATTTTATCAAATTTTTTCAAATAAAGTAAACCATGGTTTGCTACGGTGGCCGGGAAGTGCAAAACAAAATTACATTAACCTGAAAAACTTTTAGATTTTTACCGAAACACATTTACAAGTTTACCGAAACACATTTACAATCTTACCGAAACACATTTACAATCTTACCGAAACACATTTACAATCTTACCGAAACACATTTACAATCTTACCGAAACACATTCACAAGTTTACAGAAACACATTCACAAGTTTACAGAAACACATTCACAAGTTTACCAAACAAATTTACAGTCTTACCAAACACATTTACAATCTTACCAAACACATTCACAATCTTACCGAAACACATTCACAATCTTACCGAAACACATTTACAAGTTTACCGAAACACATTTACAAGTTTACCGAAACACATTTACAATCTTACCAAAACACATTTACAATCTTACCAAAACACATGTACAAGTTTACTGAAACACTTTTACAAATTTACAGAAACACATTTACAACCTTACCGAAACACTTTTACAAGTAAAAAAAAAAAAACACTTTTACAAGTTTAACAAGACACATTTAGAAAGACCTGGCCTGGAAGTGATACTGCAGGGATGAGGTTAGGGTCAGGACAAGACCAAAGTGGTAACAGTAATGGAATCGATCCTGCCAGCAGCTCAATCTGCAGAGATGTTTTGCCCGTTTTTCCGAATCTATTTTCAAGTTTTAGGGGGAAGAGGTCTGATGGCGTTTCTGATATCTACTTCAGATTAATAGTTTTTTCTGTGGTAGAATCCGGCATTATTTAATTTCGTTTTCACGGTCCGCAAAGACAGGCGGACACTGTGAAGCCGTTCCATCATGTCAACAATCACACTGTATGAGTGGCCTTCGTTTAAATACTTTACGAGGCAGTCCATAAAACCGACCTCTTCTCCCTCTACCTTCTCAAAGTCCAAACTATGTCCACAATCACCACAAAATGTCCCTAAAACTTGAAAATAGATTCCGCAAAACGGACAAAACATCTCTGCAGATTGAGTTGCTGGCAGGATCGATTCCATTACTGTTACCACTTTGGTCTTGTCCCGACCCTAACCTCATCCCGCAGTATCACTTCCAGGTCATGTCTTTGTAAATGTGTTTCGGTAAACTTGTAAATGTGTTTCGGTAAACTTGTAAATGTGTTTCGGTAAACTTGTAAATGTGTTTTGGTAAATTTGTAAATGTGTGTCGGTAAATTTGTAAATGTGTGTCGGTGTGATTGTAAATGTGTTTTGGTAAACTTGTAAATGTGTTTCGGTAAATTTGTAAATGTGTGTCGGTAAATTTGTAAATGTGTGTCGGTGTGATTGTAAATGTGTTTCGGTAAACTTGCAAATGTGTTTCGGTAAACTTGCAAATGTGTTTCGGTAAACTTGTAAATGTGTTTCGGTAAATTTGTAAATGTGTGTCGGTAAATTTGTAAATGTGTGTCGGTGTGATTGTAAATGTGTTTTGGTAAACTTGTAAATGTGTTTTGGTAAAAATTTTAAAGTGTTTCAGGTTAATGTAATTTTGTTTTGCACTTCCCGGCCACCGTAGTTGGCTGCCATTATTCTAGGTTTAAAATCTACACTCTGCTCTCTTAATTTTTTGACATTCTCTCAGATGATAATGACTTGACTTGGACTGGAAGATTTTTTTGGGGACTTGGCCTGTTGGACCTAGCGACTCGACTTGGACTAATCCCAGTGGTGTGTGTCGAAAGGATAGGGAAATGTAATATCTGTAAATATCGGTATCGGCCCAAATTTTCATATTGGTGCATCCCTAGAAATAACTTCGTAACCTGCCTTCTTGGTTGACATTTCACGTTAAAATGATCGATCTTTGCTGTTTTCGTGTGAATTGGAAGGCTTAGTGAAGCAGTGCTCTACTCTGTGTTACCGTCTGTGTGAGCTGACGTGTCGCTCCTTCTGCAGACAGCACGGATGAACAGTGTATTCACTTCTCAGACTGCGCAAGCTGCACGGCCAACACCCGGGGCTGTCAGTGGTGCGAGGACAAGAAGTGCATCTCTGCCTCGAGCAACTGCACCGTGGTAAGTCCATACAGGTTATCGGTTTAAAAAAGGGTTTAAAAACTAACAGCTGTTAAAACCTCCCAGTACTGTCTAACAGTTGAGCTGCAAGAGTTTAAAAAATGAAGTCAAAAATGCTTTAAATACAGAATGATTAATAAAGAGATTCTTAAATAGTTTTGAGCTCATCTTCAGCAGTTTTTTTTTGCTCATTCCTTCTAGCTGTTTCTCTGTTCTTGATCTGAACAATGTTTTGTCTGTCTTCCTGTGTGTGCCTGTGTGTTGGCTTTCCTCTCTGAATGTTTGCTTGGCTGCATCTGAATATGAATCCATGAATGATTCTGACTCTGTGTGTGTGTGTGTGTGTCTATGTGTGTGTAGTTGACTCTGGAGCTGGCCCGGCAGCATGGCGGCGCTCTGTCCCTGTCTCCTCCTCCATCCATGCTGTCTGAACATCAGCTCAGCTTTTGGAAGCACGGAGCGCAAAGGAGGGGACATGTGTGTATTCTTTACAATTTTTTGTGTTAGGCTGCAGCCGTTTTCTTTACATTTTTAAATTAATTAAAAATGACATTATTGTAATTTTGTCATGTTTAAATGCGAGAAGTTTTAGAGAACAATAAATTGCTCTTTATAAGAAAGCATATTTTTAAGGGTTCATGTACGGTAACATTTTGCACAATATAAAACAATTGTTTTAATTAACCAGCCAGTAAAAAAAACACTAATGTACATTTGCTTCACCATCACCCTGAAAAAAAAAGTAATGTGAAGATCTTAAGGAAACATTGAAATCTGCCAACATTAAGATTTGCACCGCAGAAATTTTAAAAATGCATTTCCTTTTTTTTTCAATTAACAAATGAAAGTACTTCTGTGTAATTCAATCAATGTTATTAATGTTTTAACATCTAAAACATACAGGGAAGTGTGCCTGAACGACACTGTGCTAGCATAATGCCAGGGCAAAAGGTCATCAGCAATGACTTTAGAGAGACAAACATTGCTGCCCATCAATTTGGGTTTTAAGGCCATTTTACAAGCAATTTGTAGGTTATTCATGAGTGGAAAACATTTAGGACAGCTGCTTTCATAAGGTGGATGCCACCGCAAATTCTTGAGTGGTATCTCAGACTCCCACTGAGACTTTCCATCAAACGCAAAAGCAAAAACTTAGAGCAGAAGCAAAATGAAGAAGAGCATGTCTGCAGAACCAAAACATGCTCTTCAGAATAAAAGTCTTAATAGTCTAAATATCGCAGAATTAAGTGAGAACCAAAAAGTTGTCAAAGAAATAACATAAGAATAGTTAAGCAGTAAAAATAACATTTTGGTTTTTAAATATAAATATCTACTTATGAATTAGTTGTTTTTTTTCAGGTTGATTTCTTTGTTTTTGTTTGGGAAATTCTCCTTTTTGCCTCTGAAATATTGTATTTGGTTGCCTTATTCTGGTATATTATGTGAGAGACTGTATTTTTTTGGTTGATCCTTTTGGCACAAATCGTATCCCATACTTTTTATTCAGCTGTGTAGAAACTAATCTGTGTAGAAACTAATCTGTGTAGAAACTAGTCTTCAACGCAGAAAATTCCCTCACAACAACATGAGAGACTGATAAAGACAGACATGCATGCTGTTGAATCATAGGGTGTACTTAGTTTTTTCACATAGTACTGTGGAATTTGTTGTGCATTTTGTCCACTTAAGGTTAGATTTAAATAATTGAAGATCCTGGTAAAGATCAGATGATATTTAGTTTACCAATAAGTGTATATGTTGATATCTTCAACTTTAGTTAAAGTTCAAATGAAACAAATTTTGCTTTTGTTTTCTCAAGCTTTATATTTTACACTTAAACTGAGACAGCCATGGCTTCCAGAATGAATCCTTCAATAAAAACTTAATCTCGGTATAAAATGCACATATTGATTTCATTTTTCACTCTGCATGCTCTGTTTGACTTCTCATTCACCCCGCCCATCGCTCTCTATTCATTTTTCAGCCTTTGTGGCGCACCGTATTGATTTCTCCAGGTTTATTGCATTTACTTGGAAATGAAAAAACTTAAGAAATGAACTAATATTGTTTCCTCATTTCGTCTCTGTTTGTTTGTGTGAAGTCGGTGAGAGACTCGTCCCGGTGCAAGCGCGGGGAGGAGCAGGAGTGTTTCCGACTGGCCAACTGCCGAAGCTGCTCCCTGAACAGCAACTGTCAGTGGGAGCCGCAGCAGCAGGAGTGTCAGGCGCTGCCCGGTGAGGAGATGCACTCATTGAAACACATGCAATCCTACAACATATTTTAAAGGGGGGGGGGGACTCCTGATGATGAATGACTAACATTAAATTCATAAGGTTCAAATATAAAATTTCATGCATTGGATGTTTTAGTGTAGATTCTTGAAATAAACCAAAACCAAAAAGGTAAATGTCAAACTCATCAAATTTAGTCCCATTTACCTTTTTGAAATAATCCCCACAATGAATAAACCTACTTCTCTTAAATTCTTGATGTTTTTTGCACAATCCAGCCAGAGGTCACGCTGGATATTTTTGTTGTACGTCATTTTGCCTGTAGGGGTCCAGGAAAGCCGGTAATAATCAATTTTTACCCCTTTCAAATTCATAACATATTCAGTAGTGTTTATTTTTTACTTTTTTATTCATTTGGAGTAATATTCAATCCAAACAAGACGAACAGAACACTACATACGCGTGGAACTGAGATGCTCACTAATCAAAAAGTGGGATTGTTGCAGAGGTTTCTGTCATGAGGTTTTTGGGAGTGACGCTCTCCAAAGCCTCAGTAACCTAAGCCCCAGGGGTACTCATAATTTTTGGCTATATTCCTTTTACATCGAACCATAACTTTAATTCACAATATAACAAGAGTCTTAAAAAGAGTCTTATAATCCTGAAATAATAGTAATGAAATAAAACTACAGAGTTGTTATGGTTCCCTTAACTTTATTAGAAAAATGTCACATCACCGTGAGCTTTTGAGAAATGAGCCCTCGTAGGGATGGAAGGCTAACAGCTAGTCAGGCATACTCTGTGTGTTTTAGCTGACCAGGAATTTAAAACAATCCAAAATGTAAAAGTGGGATAGTACGGTAAGTTGGCAGATGTTAACAGTCCGGAACTGTTTTTGTCCAGCTGAAAGATGCCCATGTTTCTATGTGAAGCTACATCGGTCGAGGCTCCATCAGTCCGCCTGATCAGCTGTGACTCGCCAGTCCGCCCTTACTCTGCCAAGAATGGAGTAAACATTAAGATTTTCCTTCAGTTGTTCAGCTTCACCAAGGATTAAAAGATAAAAATGGTTCTGATGGACTCTTGATCAGCTGATGCAGGGTACATCTGACTAACTTGTTGGCTTCAACCACCTTCGATTTGGGTAATGTACCGACAAACTCACTATGACGTGATGTCCTCCGCTACAGGTAAGGGAACTAATACTCTTTGGGTGGATTAATCCCAGTCCTGTTTTAATCTAACTTGTTTGCCAAACTCTTGATACCAAATCTGGTCCACCTAAAAACCTTGGTCTCGGCTTGGTTGAAGTGAACTGTGGTGCAGTTGGACTGCATATGTGAATGCCAAGCGGGCTGGGAGATGCTACAAAAGGAGGAAGCGGACGACGAAGCAGGGTATTCTGGGTAAATGCAACCAAAACCGTGCAACAACAACAACCACTCTGCCTCGTCCCCTGCTCATGCCGATCCCATTGCTGCAACCAGGGTTCCTGCGGGTCCTTAAAAAGTCTTAAAATGTCTTAAATTAAAATCCGGGAAATTAAGGTCTTAAATTGTCTTAAATTTACCGTAAAGTTGCCGTAGGTTTTACATTTTCAGCCAGTGTGCTTTATGACAATAGGGAAGCACAGTGGTCCTACGTAAAACATCTAATAGTTGATCAATTTAGTATGTGTGAAACAGGAGTGAAATGACAGTCTCCGTGATTTATTAGCTTATTATGGTAGGTCGGCTACAGACGCTGACATCGGTCTGCACCTGCGTGCTGCCATTACGCGGTTGTCGAGGTGAAGTTCAAAATGCAAAGATGGAAAAGTGTAAATTTAACGACAAGTGGATGGAAGAGGATGCATTTAGGAGGTGGTTGGCGCCGGCTGAAAATAACAATGAAGCAATGTGTAAATTCTGCAAAAAGACCTTTTCGTTAGGGACCATGGGGCTCAAAGTCGTCGAGTCGCACATGAAAGGAGGAAAGCACCAGCAGTACGTTGCAGCAGCTAGTCATAGCGCGTCCAGGTTAATCCCTGCATTGTTTGCAGCTCGACCTAACGATGTTACTAGTTCAGACGCCACAGTTGGCTATAACAAGTTTCATTTCACAGCCAGACACCCAAAAGGCAGAGGTACAGTGGGTTCTCCATACTGTGACGAGGCACAATTCATTTAAATCCAACGAGGACATACGTGACATCTTTGCTGCCATGTTCCCCGATTAGCAGCTTGCAAACTCATTCACCTGTGGTGAAAATAACTGCATATGTCGCCAAATATGGCATCGCTTCATTCATCAAGAAGGAGCTATCGCGCAGTGTTAGTGAGAAGCCATATGTCGTCATGTTTGACGAAAGTTTGAATAAAATGACAAAGAACAAACAAATGGACCTTCATTTGCGATTCTGGACTACTGAAGATGAGACTGGCACACACTACGTCATCTCCCGCTACTATGGGTCGGTGTTCATGGGTCACTCCAGAGCTGAGGACATGTTGGGTCATTTCAATGTACGTAACGTTACGATTGTTTGAAATTGCATACTATTATTCATACTAAGTGTGGTGTAAAATTGAGTAATGTTAGTGCGGTTTAAAGCTCATATGCTAGCGGTGTAAACACCAACACTGCCCCGGTGCTCAGTGTTCCCACTCCGGTGTTCCCACGTTGGCTCTGTTCTACATCACAAAGGAACAAAAAAAAAGGAAAGAAAAAGGTCTTAAAGAAAAGTATTTTTACTTTTTTTTTACTAACCGAGTTTACACATTGCACATAATTGATACCAAATGGAAAACTTTCAAGTTTTGATTTCCTTGTAGGAGGCAATAAATTGAGTAGCCTATTCCAAAGAAATTATGAATTTTTGGGTCTTGAATTATATTTTTTAAGGTCTTAAAAAGGTCTTAAAAAGCATTAAATTTTACTTTTAAAATGGTGCAAGAACCCTGTGCAACACATTTTTCTGGAACATTTGCCAAAGACAATAGAGCAATCCTAAAACTGCAGAAATCTGATGCCACTCCATTTTTGTTTACATTTCACAGAACAGGAAGTGTCCCTGTGTTTAGTGCTTCTTGGTGCAGCGCCACCACAGGCGAGGAGGTAAATATGTTCCTCAAAAGAATCGGTTTGTTCGACAAAGTGAAGAGAGAAAGCGAAGCGCACCAGCTGAAAAAAAAGCAACAATGTTGTAATTTTGGTCCCTAATCGAACCGAGTCGACTGGACGGTCAAGTGTGAAAACAACCCTAATGACCTCACTGAGCCTCATATTAAAGAGGCTATATGCAATTTTCTGAAATTTAAACTCGCGACTGACACCTGTGGCCATAAAACAGAACTGCTCTTCCTTTCTGCTTGCTCTCGCAGCGCGCGCTCGTACGCCGGTCGCTCTCAATCTCCAATCATTTTTGGGCACTTGTCAGGAGTTTAACTTTTTTAGTCTTATGTGGAGTTACTGTTGGTGTCAGAGTTGTCCTTGGTCTCTTCTGTGTATTCACACAATCCATTGCACTGCTTGCGAGTGCTGACTAGCGGTGGTGGCAGAGTGATCTGAAACATTTAACATGAATGCGCTTGACATCACATCCGCAGACAGCGCGGGAAAAATCGACCCGATAGAAAATAGAAGAAAATGGATACAGGCTTATAGGTGCACCCACTGTGAGCTGACAAGGTGTCAGTATGCTCATCAGGAGATGTTTGAGTCATAAATGGTCAAATAAAAAGGCTATTGTTACATTTATTTTGGGGGAAAAGTTGCATATAGCCCCTTTAAAAATCCTGAACTAACCGTTTAGTGCTTTTGCTGGGTTCTTTCATCGTTGATCTATTTCTACTGCAGGGTCCAGGGCCTAATGACACTAATGGCTGCTACAACACTCCAGCTAAAGCAATGTTTAAAATGTCTATTTTTCTAATCACACTTGTTTGAAGGAGATGTAATAATCTTTTTTTTAATAGAAAGTCCAAGAGCATTTCAGTTCCTGAAAGTAGGGTTTGCTAAAATTTCCCATATGCGTTTCATGTTTAAGAAATCAGCAGACAGAAGACGGGGTCAGTCATATGTAATAGTATAAAAGTTACTTTCCCTCAGCTTCTTAACATTAGATAGTTTTGGACGTTTCTTGCCTATAGAGAGTAGTTAGTCTTTTTATGCACCTTTGAATCTGTGACAGCCTCTGTGTACCAGTGACGAACATCCTATCATCTCTCTGGAAAGTGCATTTGTAAACAGAACTTATGGCGTCATTGAGTTATGAAACCTTTTGATGGGTCATTGACTATACAAATTAAATGAAAATGCTTTTGTGTGCGACTCCATTAGTCTGACGCTCTGATGTGTCCTGTAATTCCACCTGGAGATGTATTTGCTTTAGTTTAGGGGGGTATTTGGAAGTAGCTCTGCCATCTTGGCAGCTCTGGCATTTCCTCTAGACACACTGTTGTGAAAAACTATTCTAAATGGACCGATGTGTTTATCTCTGTTTTTCTCACAACTATAACCCAGCCTAACTAAACTTTCATTTTTGTGCCACTATGTTTTTCCACCAGTCATTCATCTTTCTCCTCTTTTTTCGATCAGTTGTTGCCCTTTTACTATTTGTTTCTGAAATACTGAAGAAAGGCAGGTATTTTAAGGTTGGTGATGGAAGCAATTATAGTTCTGTGAATCCAACTAGTCCTTATTCAATTCAACTCAATTCAAAATTACTTTATTAATCCCAAAGGGAAATTAAATGTTGTTGTAACTCATTATGCAAGTTATGACCAAAATGAATAACTAAAGAATGCTTTCTTCTTTCTTTTCATCCTGATTAATCAAACGGCATCTTTGTTTTTTCAGTCTCCTGCAACATGCTATAGTGACCTGTGTGAGAACAATGACATCAGTCTGTTTTATAAATGAATCTATTTGCTACTGCGACACAAAGTAGCACAGCTGTGGATTAACAAAAATACAATATTGTAAAGTTCTGTATTTCTGGTCACTTATTCTAGGCAGAGAAACTCATATTTTTTATAAATCCATTACACAGAGTGAAATATTTCAAGTCATTGTCTTGTAATTTTTTTGATTATGTCTATCTATCTGACCACAGCCCACAGAGCAGGTTACATGACAGAAAGACCAGGAGCTGCAGCAACCAACAGTCTTTCTTTCACTGTGGATTTTTGTTGTTGTAAATTCTGAAATTTTAGACAAAAAGTGAGATGAACGACTTATGATACAGTTTTGTAAGGTATACAGAGGCATAAAAAACAACTTGGCTAACTATGGGTTAAAGACCGTACACCAACAGCAGGTATCAGGAATTGGGGTCCCTGATTGGAACCACAATCCGATCCATTGTGTCAGACCATATAAGTTTAACGATTAGATCAATGAATATGAAAATTTTTTGTATTTGTGAAATATCAGAATAAAGAGTAAATAGCTATGTATGTATTTACCTTGGCCTACTCCTCTCGGCAGAACTGGTGGAACTTGGTCAGGTTTGTGGGCCTTTTCAGTGCCGCCCACACATTTTCTATTGGATTGAGATCAAGGCTTTGTGACTCCAACTCCGATACCTTGACTCCTTTGTCCTTGAGCCACTTTGTGACTAATTTAGAGGTCACCTTGGGGTCGTTGTCGATCTGGAAGACCCATTTGCGTCCAAGCTTCAGCTTCCTGGCTGTCTTCAAATGTTGCTTCAATGTGTCCACATTTTTCTTTTCTCTTGACACCATCTATTTTGTGAAGTGCACCAGTTCCTCCTGCAGCAAAACAACCCCACAACATGACGGTGTCAACCATACTTCACAGTTGGGATGGTGATCTTGTGCTTTTTACTGTGAATAGTAATAATGTCTCACCAGTTCCAGCCAGCATCTTTACAAGCTCTGTAGCTGTTGTCGTGGGTTTGATTTGCATAGTTCCTCTCCATGTTTTCTTCCCGAGCGGTGATATGATGGTTGGACATTCCCATGTTTTTTATACTTGTGTATTGTTGTCTGAACGGATGAACTTGGGACCTTCAGGCATCTGGAAATTGCACACAAGTTTAGACATACTTGTGGAGGTCTACAATTCTCTTTCCTGATGTCTTGGTTGATTTCTCTTGATTTCTCTTCCCATGATGTCAAAGTACGAGGCTCTCTGTTTGGGGTTTGCCTTTATATGCATCCACAGGTGTGCCACCAATTAACTCAGATAAACTCAATTAACCTATCAGAAGCTTCTTAAGCTCACAATGGAATCATCTGGAGTTTTCTTTATTGTTTAAACACACAAACTTAGTGAATGTATACTTCTAACTTTGAAAGTAATACAAAAATACATTTTTTCTCATTCTGACATTTCACAAATAATTTTTTTTTTAATATTTATTGATCTAAAACAAAGAAGGTTTACCCTGATTTGATGTTTGACAGGAAAGAGGAAATATGTGTATGTAAATATCTGGTTTCAGCTGTGTACTGTAAATAGTTTAACTGTAGTATGTCGAGAGCAAAAGCAGTACAACAGTTTTTGTTCCTGTGTGCAGGGCAGCTTTGTGGGGACGGCTGGTATCATGTCGAGGAGGTCTGCCTGAGGATCAACTCCAGCAGGGAGAGCTACGATAATGCACAGCACTACTGCAAAAACCTGGAGGGAAATATAGCCTCTCTGCTCACAGACAATCAAGTCAGTTTTGTTCTGGAGGAGCTACAAAAGCATCAGCTGGAAAATCAGGTGGGTGGGGCAACGGCCTGTTGTAAATCCAACGACCAATACAGCGGGAATGGGGCCAACTATTTTTACTTCCTTCACAGTATAAACTGGTGTAGGTTGCTGCATATCTATTTTATTTGTAAGCATTAATTATCAAGACCGAATTCCATCTCAGTAAACATTTTGTTTACTTCTATATAGCTTTTTTTTCTTTTCTTTTTTAAAAAGGTGAAACTATTCAAAACTTTTTAATTCACTTTATTTTTTTTCCATCGCGAAGTTTGTTCATATCTCTTGAAATTAAATGTTTCACTGTGTTGAAAGATTGTAACACTTAAAGTCATATCGGCGTGGGGGAAAAAGGCTACTCCACCAGGTCGGTGTAGACAGAGTGAATGAGAGAACAAATCACTAATCATTTTTAATTATTATTAGCAGGTCTGATATGTACCTTGGAGCCTAATCTGTACACCCGTTCCCTTAACATCATAAATTTGTAATGTTTTATAATTGGATGCCAAGGAATCCTTAGTCCAGAGATTATAAAAACACGTATTTCAAATGATCATGTAGCAGGAACAGATGCATAATAAACCAGTCTTGGCAGATTGTTTTTCTGTCTCGCATAGATCACCACTACTGGCTTCATTTGACGAATCGTAGCTCATGTTGAGATCTTTAAATGTTTGAACTTGTACCACACAATTCCTCTGGCTTCTCCATTCTGAGAAAAAGGGGAGGTACCTTTTTTCTGCAGTCATATTTCTGTCTTCTTTAACTTCCCTGAGGAGCCAAGCAACTTTTCTTTGTTTTGTTTTTAAATCCCAGCCCACCACAAAGCACATGCAAATAAAGTTCCTTTTGATTTTTGTGAGTCCAGATGTCTGAAAAACAGCTGGCAGCTTGGATGGGAATGTTTTAACTCCTTTGCTCTTGTAATGTTTATGGTAGAAATGTAAATTAAGAAGGTTCAGGACATGTTTTACCTCACACCGTGCTTCAGATTTGATTAATTACTGTAACAACAACTGAAGATAACGTCTCTTAAGCTTTAGATATTTGACATTTGATTTCAAGCTTACTGTAGGGCAGTCGTTTCACAACCTTTCTCTGAACAAGGAATGTTTTATAAAATAAGTCACAGCTGTGACAATAGATGTCTTAATAATTACTGGTCATAATCAACAAATAACACTTGTTTTCTCAGCAATAAGTGTTCACTGAACTTGACTTCAGTCGGTTGTTGTAATTACCAGACCCCCATTGAACATCTTGATTCAGTTTTTGCTTTTGTAATGTCTTCTTCTGAAGTTCTTTTTATTATTATTATTATTATTATTATTTTAATAATCAGTGTTTATGTGACATAATATTAGATCTAAAGGCCGGTTCACACAGTGCTTTTTTCGGCCATTATGGGGGAATCATTTGTGAGTAGAGCCATGACGAAAAACTGTGCACACATCCAATGAGACGGGCCCTCCCATAGCTTATCGAGCACTCTCCTGACCAAATCCAGCCTCTGAAAGTCTTTAAGCAATGTCAGAAAATCTAGGACTCCTGTCTGCAGTCGGCCAATGAAAATGCACCCAGGGAGTGTGTGTGTACTCTCAACGACCGTAGGGGTGTTCCATCTTGGTGCCTCACAATTCAATGCGATTACGCTTTGATTATAAAATGATTATTTTTGTTGCATATTTTTTTTCCCATTCATTCCTTCCATTACTACTTTCTACTCTTAAATCCATTCAGTTTCCATTAATTGAAGTATTCTAACCTATTGATGTCCTGTCTTTTTTTATTTATTCGAAACCACAAATCAAACCAACACATGCCAAAAATATGTTTCATAATCACATCAAGGTCATGTTTTCCATGAAAGCTAAAGGAAATGTGTGTTGGTACTAAACGTATTATAAAGGGTGACCATAGTTTGATTTCCATAAAAGAGGAAACTTGGTCCAATCCTTAAACACTTCAATCATATTCTGTTTTTTTTTTTTGTTTTTTTTGGGGGTTTTTTTTACGTGTCCTGTTTGTCAGTGTGGAGCTCAGAATTGGTGTCTGAGTACCAAGTAGAAGCCCAACAGATTTACTTTCACAAGCGGAGCAGTACAGCTTTTGCTATAGTACTCCACTTGATATATGTGTGAAAAATCTTTATTATGAATTGTTGGGGTTTTTATTTCCTGATGTTATGGACACGGAGATGGAAAATTAAGGGGAAGAAAGAAAGAAGATGAAGAAGAGAGGTAGGAAACAAAATGTCATGAGAGAGGGTGTGTTGAAAATACAAGAGAGGAAAGGGAACAAAGAAAACACAGGAAGACATTGAAGTCTGCCTCCATACCCACAGGACGGCAGAGAGAGGGGAAAAAACAAAACACGAAAAAGGAACATTGACAAAACAAACCTAACATCGTGAACTAAGAACTACATAACCACATCACACAAGAATGGATATAAAAATACAACAACAATGTCACAGAAAAACTCATGGTACCGATTAATCAAGCTCTAGTAATTATAACCTCAGCCCAAGAATATATCTGTAAACACCAGATACCCCACATCTATGTGTGTGTGTTAGCATGCTGGTGCATATAAGGTTTCTCCATAAGAGTGTCCGATAGCTGGTGTGAGCAAGCATTATTCCGTCTCCCAGGAATCGATGCAGACATGAAGGAGATCGGAGCCAAGACGTCCAAAGGACCCCCAGAGCCCCAGGCGGACCCGGGCGGGGCTTACCGCATCCCCCAAGAGAGGAGCAAAGGAGAACCCCAGGGGAACGTCCAGCGGCTACTATACAGGGGCCCGGGGGCAGCAGTGACGAGCCCATGAGCCCCGCCGGCAACCAGCCGCGCCAGGGCCCAGCCGCGCCCCCCCCCAGCAGAGACCCCTACAAGGGACCGCCCGACGAGGGGGCCCCTGGCACCGTAGGGGGCCCCTCGTTGGGCGGTCCCTTGTAGGGGTCTCTGCTGGGGGGGGGGGGGGGGGGGGGGGCGGCTGGGCCCTGGCGCGGCTGGTTGCCGGCCGCCACGCGCCGCCACCACCCTGGGCCAATCCCCACCGCCAACATCCCAGCGCCCTGCCCCACGTCGGGGCACCCCACCGGTAGCCGCAGCTGATGGATAGCATCCCCAGGCCAAGCTCAGCCAGCACCTGGACACCAAGTTGTACCAGCTCCCGAGTCCTGATCCCGCGCAACGCAGAGCGCCGAGATCAGGCATCCAACAAAGGCCAGGGCCAGTCCAACCCGCCAATGAACCAACCACGCACAGTGCGCACAGAACAGGTGATCGAACGAGCAGAGACGCTGGATCCGTGTCCCGCCGAGCCACCGAGCAGGCACCACCCAACAATACAAACCTGGCACCCCTAAAAGAGGTGCCCCAACCAACCAAAGGAAGATATCGGCCCAGCGCATCGGCCGACCGACACACCAGCCCCCCCAGGCCCGGCCAGGCACGCACCAGGTCCGAACCGGATTGACCACAGACACACCATTAGGCAGGGGCATCCGTCACCGGCGGGGAGTGACGGAGGGGAAATAGGCCCCCCATTAAATGTAAGGCCTGAGGTGTGCCAGGCGAGAGGGCAGCCCAAGACCCAACCTGACAGGCAGACAAAGACATACACAGTCATACGTTCCATCCCTCTTAAACACATACATTCTCACTAACTCACCAAGACACCCAAGAAATGACGCTGTACCCTCGCTCACACACCCCATACACACTTCATGCTCCCAGGTCTAAGTACCAATGCCCTAGTAGAGCCACCAGCCCCCGGACCCAGGAGATGGACCCCCTACCTTCTAGGACGGAGACAAGCAGACCGCCAAGGGCCCCACAGTGGCGAAGCAGCCCGACAGCCCAGGACCCCGACCAGACCACCTGTTCCTCCTCCTGACCCCTACCCCTGATGGCCGTTTAATGACGACTTTTGATTTTAACATATTTAAAGTATTCATATTCTATGTGGTTAAAAAGAAAAATTTAAATAAACTTCAGATCAGCTTTTACAAGTCAACCATTACAGAAATGATTGTAAAATCTAAATAGAAAAAATTAATCTTCTTTATTAGAAAATAAACCTGTAACAATTGTAGCTCCCTTGCGAGGCTTAAAACGGTACCACCTGCATCAACACAAGCCTCGATACGCACTTCATAAAAATCCTCCCGGATTACTCGACAATGGATACTTCGCCAGTGTATATGACATTTTATCTTTGCCGTCTTGGGTATCTGTCGGCTTTTAGTGAAGTATGCTCGCGACGTCGGCGTGTCCTGCTAGCAGTGGTATAGCAAACTTTTCAAAAGTGTGGGTGATGTGAGTTGCTTTCTATTTTTAGTCTATTGTCAAAACGCTCATTTCATGTCCAGGTTTACGGGAAATATAAAATATATTTTGTTGAATTATCAACAGTAACATCATTACTATTAGTACTTTCAACAAAGTTTTTAAAATGTAAAATAAGTCACAAAGACATTTAAGATGTCACAAAATTGAATATCTTTTCTCTTTAGATCTGCCAGTTCAGCTGGATCCTTTTCAAACGTTGCCACCGACTGCAGCTGTCTCACATAATCTATAAATGTTCCCCACAAACAGACAATCAGTCAAAAACATGAACTCATTGCATGTTACAATCACAATCATCTGATTGTAAAATTATGAAATATTTATTATGGATATAATATATGATATAACTTCTCTATTACCTGGATGTACTATGTATGCGCGAAGCTCATCTTTAGGAGAGAGCAAAGGTCGGCCGGCTATCTCCAAGTGTCGGCTTTCACGACATCGAATTATATATTCAACGCCTAGTGCGCTTTGTTGGACGAGCGCAGAGAGCATACACGAAAAGCAGGAGAGTCGGAGTCGATCGCATGCCAGCACCGCAGCAGACCTGAGCTCGTGCACCGAGCGCTCAGAGCAGGAGTTCAGCACGTGTGGGAACGTGTGAAGCAATCGTGTGAGTTTTGAAAGCATGTATGGCAACACAAAATACTGTTGTTTTTTTTCACATAACGCGCTTTCATTAGTCTAACTGCGTGCTCAGGTTAGGGAAACAAACATACAGCGAACAGTTTTTGAGAAGAACTGCTGAAAACGTGAGGGTGTTTCATCCGCTCACTAGGAAAAGTGTGGGTGTTAAAACACCCACATCCCCAATGGTTGCGACGCCCATGTCTGCTAGAACAAGACGTTGTGCAGTTTGACTCACTGAAATCTTCGGCCGTACAGTGTGCCACCTCTCTAAAGCTTTGCACAGTGGGACATACAGTTCTTTGCGACAGCCGAAAAACGTGCAGTGTGAACGGGGTACGGCTGTACCATTTAAAGAAAAAAAACAAGTCACATAGAATATCGATGTTCTCCACAAGTGTGTGGAGAGGTCTTCTGAGGTGCAGAGGGGAAAGAGTGTCCGCTTCTTAAGAGTCAGAATAACCTGGCTGTTTTGAGCATGCACAAAACTTTTGGGTTCAGATTGTGATCGTTCGTTTGCATATTTGGGTCCTGGATGTGGAGGAGCCTGGTGGGTCAAAATAAAATTTGAAAGAGGACCCGCAATACTGGCCTCATGCCTAGGTTACAACCCTATACAACTAGGTCCCATGGTGCTCCATGTGCCATTTGGCTGTGACCCATGGGGTTATTTTATTCTTCTGACCATAGTAAAACAATACAGAAAACAAACCCAAATTAAAAAGAACAACTTCAGGCTTTTGTGTAGTTGTTAACAAACACAGATTTTTATTTCCTCTCCATGATGGCTTCTGACTGCTTTTGCCAGGATATGAGCACATTGCACTCCGTCCGGATAAAATTACTGCAATAAAATGCCTTACTCAGCACTGCACTGCACTGGATACAAGAAAATCTTCTGACCTGCATCCTCTAATGTTGCAGAAAAGCTGTTAAACTGTATTCTACACTACGGTATTGTTACAACTCATTGTTGAGGTACAGAAACTTCCCATAATTACTGGAATATTCTGCAGATTTTGGGGAAATAGCCTAGTTGTGGTATCTATGACAATACCACCAGTCATGACAGGGTCTTCCCACTGAAGTTTCGATGTTTTCAACTTTGCAACCCTCTGGCAAAGTTCATATGGAAAAAGTGGTCCTTTAGGTGCTTGAGACTGTAGGTCAATTCTTAATCTGCTGTTAAGTGGCCCTTGTATTTGCTGCAGTAGTTCAGATGTTTTTAGTTGTTTTTTCATACTCTGTAAATGTGGACGGCAAAGTTGGAGTTCAAAATTACCTTTCCTTGATTTATTTAAGCTTAGTTTGTCCCTTTTTTTCCCCCCATAAAACTTATTTTGATTCTATATTCACAGCTTTAGTAAGTGCATTTACCTAATTAATTTTGATTTTAATTCCTTTTTCCATTCTGTCTTGAACATTTAAAGTTTTTGTTGTTGTTGTTGTTTTTTAGCCTTTGCTGTATCCCAGGCTTTGTTTTTTCAAACTCTTGTTGGGGCGACTGTGGTTCAGTGGGTAGGGCAGTTATCTTGTAATCAGAATGTTGTAGGTTCCGTTCTAGCGTCCTCCTGTCGCATGTCAATGTGTCCCTGGACAAGGCACTTAACCTCAAGCTGCCTACCGAGTATCAGTGTATAATGTGTGCACGTTTGGGATTGGGTGAAAGTGATTCCTAATGTAAAGGTCTTCAGGTTGAAGTCTACTCTGCATCCCCAGAATCTATGCTCCTCTTATATAGAACAAACTTCCAGAAACACTGAATTCCTTTAAATTAAGGCTACAAACCCAACTTGAGCCGGCAAAGGGTAGAGTGACTTCTCCGGGTCGGGGACGAGGTCCTTCCCCAAGTGGAGGAGCATTTGGAGGTCTTTTTCACGGAAGAGGAAAAAATGTAATGGGAGATTGATAGGCAAATTTATTTGGTGTCTGCAGTGATCTGGGTGCTATACTGGTCTGTCGTTGTGAAGAGATCTACCAGTTGACCTACATTCCTACCCAGGGCCGGATTATGTTAGCAGGGGCCCCTGGGCACAAAATATTCAAAGGGTCCCCTCGCCGCCAAAAAAATAATATCATTCATAAATAGAATTTTCACCACAGTCTTGTAAAACTACATTGCTTATCTGAGGGCAACAATATCAAGACACAACACAACACAGTGGTGTAACTCCCTTGCCTATGTAAACACATCCTGCTTGATCTCGCCTCCACCAGGCCAGGACTACAATTCAGATTGTTCCATGACTTAATCACAAAAACTCACTCATACTCGTTCATTTTTCTTTCCTTTCTCTCCTCTCCTCTCTCAAAGCGCTCCTTCGGTTCTTTTGCTTCTCAGCTCTCCAATGCTGCCCTTCTGTGTCTCTGTCTGTCTTCCCCCAATTTTTCTTTCTCTTTTATTGATAATAGTGCATTCAGTTTAAGTAAACTTGACTCATAATTTAAAGCATTTGATCAAGAATGGAAAATGATGCAAAGTAAAAACAAATGCTTTTCCTTTTACATAATAATGTGTTTAATAAACCTGTATCTGTATCTCTAAACTCCTGTTTCTCTATCCTCCTCCTGTTTTTCATAAGTAAAACCATGAGAACAGGGCTCTTGTCTAGGAATGCACAATGTTTTGACACCAACATCGGTATCTGCCGATGTTAGTCATTTCTCTTAACATATTGTATTGGTCCGATAAGTAAAACTGATATTTAAAATCACTATTTATTTCCATTTTTGTAAGAGATTAATGTAATATTTACAACATTGTAAATAATAGTTATTGGCCATAAGAGCAATAATATCAAATATCTGTATTGCCGCAAATGTTTTGATCGGTGCATCCCTACTTTTGACTCTGTCCTCCATGATGTGCTGCCCCAGCCTTTCTGTCCACCTCTTTATGAGTTCACTAAGAAAATGACCAAACTGACAGATAAATGCCAACAAAGTTAACACTATGTGCTGATCCAAGTAATTCATCATCACCACAGAAACCTCTTTAACCTAAAAACTGACTGACAGCAACGACCCGTCTGAGCAGAACTTCCCACCAGTACCGCGTCTCTCCCTCCAGCTGGTCCAGTTTAGCTTTCTGTCCTGCTACCAGAGGCTGATGCTAGCTGAAAGTTTTTACGGACTTGACGCAGTGCGCCAACCAATCAGAGCGTCTCACTGTAGTGATGTCACCACACGTATCTTCTTCTTAGCGCTCTTTTGTGCTCAACGTACATGCATCAAACTAGATGCGTTGGGAGCGTTGCCTGACTCAATGCGATGTGAATGGTGTGAAGCAAGAGTTGCAAGCTCCAACGTACATCCATCAAACTAGATGCGTTGAGAGCGTTGCCTGATGCAGACAAAGTGTGCGGTGTGAATGCACCATTAGGACTACTCCAACTGTCCGGTGATGGTCAGCGGAGTGCTACTTGCTGGTGCAGGGGCGTGGCATGTTACCATGGTTTCCACAACTGTGCCTTAGGGACTGTGTAACTTTGTTAGGGTAAAAAAAATGTGCTATACAATTAAACTTCACTTGACTCTGAGTGGTCGGCATTACTGGGAAAGCGCTATGCAAGTTCTGTCCTTTTACCATTTTAAGTAGAGTTTTTACATGTGCTTCATATTTTACTGCCACAATAACTCCTCCAAACCAAGGTCTTTATGTTAGTACCTTTTTAACAGTACGAAAGAACCTGCTGACAAATGATATAAATCTGTGTTTGGCTTTGCTTCAACAGAGGTTATCTCCGTGGGTAGGCCTAAGGAAGATCAACGTGTCCTACTGGGGCTGGGAGGATGCATCCCCGTTTAGCAACACCACTCTGCGATGGTTGCCTGGAGAGCCCAGTGATTCAGGCTTTTGCGCCTATTTGGAGAGAGCCGAGACTGTTGGTCTCAAGGCCAACCCCTGCACCGCCACTGCTGACGGCCTGATCTGTGAAAAAGCTGCTGGTGAGGAGGAAAGCATGAGATGTTTCCCTAGGGGTACAAGAACTGGGTCAGATCACTGGATGAGACTCTGTGGGGGCTTACATTCAGTTTTTTTGGATGAAGTAAAAAGTGATTAAAATATGACACGTTTTAACTATGTACCCATGTGCCAACCTAAAGACTTCAGACAGTGATTTGAGAAGCATTAGCAGAAAATTTGTGAGTTCTTAGTCCAAACTCGTAATAATAATATTTAGTCTTTGTCCATGTCTGTCCTTGTGTCTCGTTGCTCAGGGAGTCCACAGAGTCAAAGTGCTCGTCCCTGTAAGACGCCCTGCGCCCTGAGGACTAGCTGCGGCAATTGCACCAGCCAAGCAATGGAGTGCATGTGGTGTGGAAGCACCCAGCGCTGCGTGGACTCCTCAGCGTACGTCATCTCTTTCCCGTATGGTCAGTGTAAGGAGTGGCAGACCCAGGAATGTTCCGGTAAGGTTTGGGGATTTCTTTATTTTTTAAATGTGCAATATTTTAAAAGTTGAACATTATGTATTTTGGGACAAAACATAAAAAAAGCAAAAAAACAACAACAAAACTGTTACGTTTTATGAAGCTGGGAAGCAGTTAGGGATCTTGTCAAATGACATAAAGGTCAGAGTCAAACATAAATTCATAAAACACACATAACTCTAACTGATTAAAGCTTTTCCTCTATTTTAATTTATAATTAATTAAAATATTATCTTCATAAGAAGTGATAATATACACATCTTCTCATAAATTCTAAACAGAAGGAGCTGCTGGAAAAAAGCAGGGCAGGAATAAAATCCTTGACTAATTAACAACTCTTAACATTTTGGCTGACTCATTGACCAAATAATAATCATCGACAGCTCTAGAATATAATAGTTTACATCGGCTTTTAAAGTGAGTTATTTGGACTGATTTTTTATTGGGGGGGGGGGGATCTGGGAACTTACATGTTCTGTAAGAAACACATTGTACATGTGAGACAATGGATACTTTCATATAGCCACTATCAAATAGATGCAGAGCTGCAACACGCATGTATGTTGTCCTAGGTGTTTTAGCAATGTTCTTTCTGAGACACTCCCACGTCTGCCACCACACTGTACATCCATAGGTCAGGACACTCTCTTTCATGCAGTGGTTACAGAGGTGAAGGAAGTTTGTTTCTCTTCAGTGTTCTCAGGAAAAAAACAAAAAACTGCTGGGCCTTTTTGATAATGTGGTTGGTGTTCACAATCCACCCCATGTCCTCTGAGATGGGCATTCCAAGGAACTTGAGGTTTTTGACCTGTCCCACTTGCTCAGGCCCGAGTGTACTGTGGTCCTTGTCTTCCAGAAGTCATTGATGAGTGATTTTTGTCTGAAGAACCCTCCAACAGAAAGCCGTCTCATGACTGCCATTCAAATTCAATTCAAAATTACTTTATTAATCCCAAAGGTAAATTAAATGTTGTTGTAACTCATATTATCCAAGTTTCTCCAAAGATCAGTTTTAGGTGCTGATGGCCATAGCGAGAAATGATCTCCTGTAGTGCTCTGCAGATCTGAAGAGGCCTCTGATGACGCTCTGTAGTTGTTTGACAGTCTGATGTAGAGGATGCTCAGGGTTGTCCATAATGTTCAATTTATGAATAATCATTTTTTGCACTCTAATCTCCAGAGGGTCCTGAGCATCCAACCTGCTTGCCAATGATCTCACATTGAATGATCGAGAGGAGATGGTTTGAACTTCCTCAGTTTCTCTCTCCTGCTCTGTATCCATGGGGTCTCCTTTTCAACTGATCAGGGTTTTCTGACTGCAGTTGAGGTATTATTTGAGCTTTCGTGATGTTAAACAGCTGCCCCCAGTTGTAAACCACCTTGTTGCCATGGTTATGCGCCATAACAAATGTCCAAAAGTAAAAAAACGTTTCAGCAAAAATCCTTCCAGCTGCACAACATTCAAAACCAGAGAGAACATTTGTCCAAAGAAAACAATGTTTCTGCCAGAAATTAAGGAATAAAAGTTTTAAAAAAGAAAAACAAACAGAACGAAAGTAGAATTACTCTAACATGCTGCCACCTTGAGCTGCGCAATTCTGGAATTCCTTGACCTCATTCATGACATGCTAACAGTTCATTTTCTAGGCAGCAAAGACTATGTTTTACATCTCTTCATAACTTCTAATAACTGCTAACCACCTCATTTGCTTTTGATGCTCCTCTTTAAATCTCCATCTGACGGAATGGTTAGAAAGTCTGGCATGGAGGCGTTAGAGTCAGGGATCTGATCCTTTCCCATTATAATGGATGGAAGAGATGGTTTAAACATCCTCCTTTTCTTTCTCTACTCGTTGGTCCTGCTCTGCATCCAAGAAGCCTGATTTTCTACTCTGAGATTTGGGGTCATAGTTCAGGTATTATTTGAGCTAGGGCTGGACGATATGTCGAGTTTTTTAAAAATATTGCAATTTTTTCATATAGGATACAAGCATGACCCAATATCATAGATAGATAGATAGATAGATAGATAGATAGATAGATAGATAGATAGACAGATAGATAGATAGATACTTAATTTCCCCTTTTTGGGGATAAATACACTTTGTACAGTGCTAACATATATATATATATATATATATATATATATATGATTAAAATAAAACAATTACAAATAAAATATTTAGGAAACATGTTAGATGTCTCTGTTGAACAGTCTTATACGTGCAACAAACGATTTCCTGAACCTCTCAGTCCTGCATCCCAAAGAGATCAATCTTTCACTGCAGCTCCTTCTCAGGCTGGTCAGGACATCACTGTGTTAGCCAGAATGCCCTGCAGCTTCCTCCTTATCTGCCTCTCCGCCACAGTTCTTAAAGGGTCCAGCTCCCGATCCAGCGCAGAAGTTTGTCCAGACATCTGCAGTCTTTGTCCGGAGTGCTACTTCCCCAGTAGACAACAGCATACAGAAGGACACTTCCGATGACTGTGTGGTAGAACATCTGCAGCATATCACTGCAGACATCGAAGGACCATAGCCGCCTGAGAAAGACAAGGCGACTTTGTCTCTTCCTGTATGGTGTGTCTGTTTTGGTGGTCCACTCCAGTTTTTTGTCCAGAACCACCCCCTGGTATCTGTAGGACTCCACAGTCTCTATTTCCTCTCCTTCTATGCAGACTGGCTGTCTTGATGGTTTAGATCTTCTGAAATCCACCATCAGCTCCTTAGTCTTGGTAGTGTTCAGGAAAATACACCCTTTTTTTTTTTGCTCCAGTCAGTGAAGGTCTCCACCAGGTCCCTGTACTCCCCCTCCTGTCCACTGCTCACATATGCCACAACAGCTGTATCTTCTGAATACTTCTGGATGTGGCAGGACTCTGAGTTGTATATGACGTGTGATGTGTAGAGTGTGAACAGAAAGGGAGCCAAAACAGTCCCCTGTGGGACCCCAGTGCTGCATTCCAGTGTCCCAGAAACACATCTCCCCACCCTGACATATTGAGGTCTGAATTTTAGATAGTCCATAATCCAGGATGTCAGGGAGGGGGTTACACCCATACCCATAAGTTAGTTTTTCAGTATGGGAGGGTTTATGGTGTTAAAAGCACTGGAGAAGTCAAAGAACCTAATCCTGACATAAGAACCAGGCACATCCAGGTAGCTGTATGCCCGGTGCAGCATGTAAAGGACCGCATCTTCAACTAAGTGTTCCTGATAGGCAAACTGGAGGGGGTCTAGTTCCTCAGCAACCTGCAGTTTCATTCGATGGACAAAGAGCCACACCTAGGTCTTCATGATGTGAGATGTCAAAGCCACCATTCTGTAGTCATTCAGCTATAGCGGTCGCCTATTTTGGGCACCGGTATGAGACAAAGTCTTCCACAGCACCGGGACTTTTTCTATCTGAAGACTCAGATTGAAGAGCCTCTGCAGAGGAACTGCTAGTTGTCCTTCAGAAGCCTTGGACAAACTCCATCCGGACAAACAGCCTTGTCTGATCGAGGTTTCCTGAGCTTAACTTCCACCTCTTCATCTGTTATCAACAGTTGGAGCAGCTCAGGATCCAGGTGAGGGGGGCAGCACAGGTGTTGAAGGTGGAGTGAGTACCCACGGAGGTGGAGGGAGCAGCCCCAGACGTGGAGGTGGAGAATGCAGCGGCAGATGTGGAGGTGGAGGGACCACCAGTATCAAACCTGATGTAGTACTGGTTGAAGGAGTTGGCTCTGTCTACATCATCTTCTACAGAGTGGGTGTTCTTCAGTTTATAGCCAGTGATGGTCTTCATCCCTATCCACACCTCTTTGATATCTCTGTTCTCCAGCTGTTTCTCAACCTTCCTCTTCTACTCCACCTTAGCATGCTTCAGTCTTTTTCAGTTGTGGTTGCACACTCCTCTGATTCTCCTTATCACCATCCTTGAATGCCACCTCTTTCTGGTTAAGGAGGCTTTTGATGTCCCTAGTGATCCACGGTTTATTATTAGGATAGCATCTAAACTCCTAACCGGAATCACCATGTCCCTACAGAAGATGATGTAGTCAGTGATGATGTCAACACTCCTGTCTATGGCCATCTCCTGCTCCTCCAGCAAGACATCCCAGTCTGTCAGCAGTCTCTCAGTTCAGTACTTGCCTCTGGTGACCACTTCCTGAAAGATCTTGTGGTAACAGGAAGCGACTGTACATGAGGTTTGTAAATGGGTTGGAGATAGTGGAGGGAGAGGTACAGCCCTGTATGCCTCCTTCAGGTTGGCTTCAGTAGCACAATATATCCTATCGTCTCCCCTGCATCGCGATGTATATCGTATCATCAGCTTTTTACCAATATACATTCCTATTTCTAATTTACATGTACAGCTACAGACGTGCTCAAATTTGTTGGTACCCCTCCACAAAAAATGAAGAATGCACAATTTTCTCTGAAATAATTTGAAACTGACAAAAGTAATTGGCATCCACCATTGTTTATTACATATTTAATAGAAATCAGACTTTGCTTTTGATGTTTCATTCAACATAATATTTTAAATAAGAAAACAAATGAAAATGGCATGGACAAAAATGATGGGACCCCTAACCTAATATTTTGTTGCACAACCTTTAGAGGCAATCACTGCAATCAAACGTTTTCTGTAGCTCTCAATGAAACTTCTGCACTTGTTAACAGGTAGTTTGGCCCACTCTTCCTGAGCAAACTGCTCCATCTGTCTCAGGGTTGATGGGTGCCTTCTCCGGACTGCAAGTTTCAGCTCTTTCCATAGATGTTCGATAGGATTCAGATCAGGACTCATAGAAGGCCACTTCAGAATAGTCCAATGTTTTGTTCGTATCCAGTCTTGGGTGCTTTTAGCTGTGTGTTTTGGGTCATTATCCTGTTGGAGGACCCATGACCTGCGACTGAGACCGAGCTTTCTGACACTGGGCAGTGCGTTTCGCTCCAGAATGCCTTGATAGTCTTGAGATTTCATTGTGCCCTGCACAGATTCAAGGCACCCTGTGCCAGGCGCAGCAAAGCAGCCCCAAATCATAACCGAGCCTCCTCCATGTTTCACTGTCGGTATGGTGTTCTTTTCTTTGAAAGCTTAATTTTTGCGTCTGTGAACATAGAGCTGATGTGACTTGCCAAAAAGCTCCAGTTTTGACTCATCTGTCCAAAGGACATTCTCCCAGAAGGATTGTGGCTTGTCAATATGCATTTTAGCAAATTCCAGTCTGGCTTTTTTGTTTTTCTTTCAAAAGTGGAGTCCTCCTGGGTCTTCTTCCATGGAGCCCACTTTTGCTTAAACAGCGACGGATTGTGCGATCAGAAACAGACCTACTTGCAGTTCAGCTTGCATCTCTTTGGCAGTTATCCTTGGTTCTTTTTCTACCATTCGCACTATCCTTCTGTTCATTCTGGGGTCGATTTTCCTCTTGCGGCCGCGCCCAGGGAGGTTGGCTACAGTTCCATGGACCTTAAACTTCTTAATAATATTTGCAACTGTTGTCACAGGAACATCAAGCTGCTTGGAGATGGTCTTTTAGCCTTTACCTTTACCATGCTTGTCAATTACTTTCTTTCTGATCTCCTCAGACAACTCTCTCCTTTGCTTTCTCTGGTCCATGTTCAGTGTGGTGCACACAATGATACCAAACAGCACAGTGACTACTTTTCTCCATTTAAATAGGCTGAATGACTGATTACAAGATTGGAAACATGTGTGATACTAATTAAAGTAACTATTTAGTTTGAAATATCACTATGATCCAGTTATTTATTATCTTTTCTAAGGGGTACCAACAAATGTGTCCAGGCCATTTTAGAATATCTTTGTAGAATAAGCAATAATTCAACTCTTTTCACAGCTTCTTTGCTTTATTCTATGACATACCAAAGGCATGCAAGTATACATGATAAAATAGCTTTCAATTACATCACTTTTCAGGAGTAATGGAGCATTATTTCAATGAGCTGTAAGGGTACCAACAAATTTGAGCACGTGTGTATATGTAAATAAAAGTGCCTGTGTGACATTTGAGACATGTAGCTTAGATTCTGAATTAATTTATCGTCAGTACTTTTTGAAAAAAAAAATCTAGATATATATTGAAAATCGGATTTCAGCTGAAAAATATCTACATATAACTTTTGGTCCATGTCTTCCAGCCCTAATTTGAGCTTTTGAGATGCTAATCAGCTGCTTGTGGTTGTAAAAAAAAAAAAAAGATTTCCAATAAACCCCACATTATTGCCACAGTTACGAATCATATGTTCAAAACGAAAAAAGAAAGCTAGGAGCAAAAATCATTCCAGCTGCAACTCACCCAAAACCCGAAGGAATGATTGTCCAAACATGAAATGCTTCAACCAATACAATTTTGAAAATAAATCTAGAAAAAACTAAAATAACCTAACAGAGCTACTCCAACATGCTACCACCATGGCCTGGGTAGTTCTACAGTTTCATTAGATTAAAAGTATTAGCTTTTTACTTTAGCATAAATGTTGATGTTTGGTTTGAAATGATAACAAGACTTACTGCCACTGGGTTTTAGCCTCAGCGCAGTATGTTTATAGACAATAGTGATCTTTTTTATCAAGAGACATTGGTGGACCCTCAGCATCACACACACTAAAACATTCTCCAGTCTGGAGGCAGGGCCATATCTCCTGAAACCACAGGGCTGAAAATGAATGTTGTAGTCTGACAGTCGTGGCAAAATATCAACTATTCTCCGCTTTCACTCAAGCTCGTTCTGCCCCACGTTGGTATACTGTAGATTCTCATCTTCATCTGTCCATGCAGCTCTGTTCAAGTACTGCTGAGTTCAGTGGCTGCACACATAACTGATTTTTATTTTACTAGGCTTTTTTAAATCTACCCACTTTTGACTATTTTCATAATATAACAAAACATATAAATAAGGAAATCTTTTTCTTGCCGTTCATTGTGTTTTTAGTATAAATCTGTCAAAGCGTTCTCCTGAAACAAAACTTTCTTAAAGTCATTCTGTCATTTGTTTGACAAACGGGCACTTTTCAGTGAAAATGTTTTTTTTATTTAAAGACGGCTTCAAAGTCATCTTTTGTATTCTGTTGATAATTAGTTTTTTTTCCTCTCTCTCTCTCTCTCTCTCCTGCCTGGAGTTGAGTGCAGAAAGCTCTCCTGTCTGCAGTTTGAAGCCAATGTTGTTTTCCCCTCTTTCGTTTTACCTTCCCTCCTTAATCAACTCATTCTTTCTTTATTCATCTGAGGCTTGGTGGCAGAAGGTGTGTAGGAGGCTTTTGTTCTGCTACTTTTTACCTTTTGTTCCTCAGAGCATGTTGCTTTGCATAAAGTATGACAATTTTTCCTTTTATTATCTTAGATAGGACATTATTGGTTTAAAATCTATCAGCCTTATTGTTTTATAACCACCTTCAGCGTTTGGTTTTGTGGAATATTAATGTCTTATTTATTAGCTTTCCGACTGAATACAATCTGTTTTACATTTGTCTAAGGATTTTATTTGAAAAATCTGTTTCTCAGATTTGATTGGTTAAAAACCTGCTCCTTATCTTTGCATACCGAAATTATTATTTTCAGATTCAACAATTTTGATTTTTTGGGGGGGATTTCTAGACCAACAAAAGTAAATGAGGACCCAAATGCAGCAAAATACAAATGAAAAGATTTAATTGTAACCAACAAAGAACTTACAGATACTCGGGAGGGTCAAAAGTGGAGGAACAGGAACCAGACGGGCAACAGGGAAGACAGGAACCAGGCAGGGAAAAAAAGACGACGAACCAGCGAGTTGTGACTGAGTGAGGACTGTATTTATACTGAGGGGAGAGTGAGGATGTGAACAGAAAGAGCTGAGGACTAATTAAGAGAAGCGGTTGCAGCTGAGAGGGAGTGAGCAGGTGAAAATAATTAGCAGCTGGGATGGAAGGCAGAATGGCTAGGGAAACTGGGAGGAAGACCAGGAGCAAAACATAAGGACTAGACAGAGGATAATACTAAAGAGGAATTAAATATAACAAAACTAACTGGGACTAATTAAGGATAAGTATTAATAGAAACTTGGGAAAATAAAGAGATGAACACAGACAAGGGCAACCAAACACAAGAGCACCAGAGAGAGACAAAAACGCAGTGGAAGGAAAAAACTCAAACCCAAAGCCCAAACACCCAAGGAACCCAACAAAAAATGTGAACAAAAAAGTTGGGAAACTGTAGAGTGTTATTTTATGAAGGCAAATGTCTGAGACACTTTTTTAAAGACTTACAGTAATATGTTCTATTTTATTTTGTTTCATTATAATGCTGGCTGTTGAATTTATTTTTTATAGCTGAAAATAACTTTCTAAAGGGCGTTCTAACAAAGTTCTGAACAGTTACTAGAAGATAAAAAATAAACAATACAGACTAACACAATACGTTTTTAAAACTGATAAAACAAACACCTACAAGAACCGATAAAACAAAGAAAACAATTCACAATATAATTAACTAGCACTTTTAATTGAATGCTTTTTAAAAGGATTGGACACAACTGGCCCAAATCTCCCACTCTCTGTGCATTGCCTCTTGTCCTGCACTTTCAATCATTGTGCTTAATTTATGTGAAACTTATGGTGGCCTGGAAGGGTCAACAAAATGCAAAGGTTTATCGGATATTTAGTTTGAGTATAAATTCCGTTGGGGTTCTTATCTGGTTTGTTGACCTTTCTGGGCCACCATAGAAAAGTTAAGGATTCCTCTAAATTACCCTATTTTATACGTAGTTTGAAAAGTAGCGCATTTATAAAAATAGAGTTTTGGCGAGACATAATTTTGTAAACTCAAAGTTTAAACAACAGGATTTCAGCAACATATAGATGATTATATTTAATACTAAATTATCTAAGATAACCTGACAACCTGTTGAACAATTTTCTGAGAAATCTTAAATCACAAATGATCAGACTTTTTTTTTAAGGAACCCATCACAGAAGTTGTTTACATTTTTATCCACTAAAAATGCTTAATATCCCATTAGATAGCGCATACAGAACGTTTTTTTGTATTTTTTTTGTATCATGCTTCAGACATGATTGTGTTTTTATTTGGTTGCCTGATGTAAAGTGACATAGATGTCCTCTTCCCCCCCCCCCCCCCCCCCAAGTTTAATTATCCTGCCTAAATAGTGTAAATAGATCTCTGTGTCAAAACCGAATGTTTACTAGATTTACAAACATTATCAGAACTTAAATACAGAACAAATCAGTGCTATTGTTGCATTTAAGTCAAACAGAATGTCATGAAAATCTGTTTGGGATTAAGCAGGTTAACATTGAATTAAAACCAGATGGGTGGTGATTACAGACTTTTCTGCGTTTGCATTTCATTGGATGCTGAGGAGTCCCTGTTCTCTCCTGCATGTGCCTGACTCTAAGCTTAAATTATGCTGTAATTTTCATGCAAGAGTTTATATACAGTTTGTAAAGCTAATCGGCATCAGATGTACATGAAGTTTGACTATAACCGTCAGAGGTGGAAAGTACTAAAATATTCCACTCAAGTAAAAGTACTACTACTGTGATTAAATTTTACTTAAGTACAATGTACTCAGAGTAAAAGTTATTTAGTTACTTTTTTTGACCGCTGTAAGACGGTCTCTCCTCCTGAGTAGTGCAAGATAGACAATGGGACATAAATCTCGAGTACATGCTTTGGGGCATGTACTCGAAAATGCCCGGTAGAGTTGCTGGGCGAGACTTCTTGTTAACTCATGCTGATTGGTGACGTCTGATATTATTTCCCACCGATTTACAACCAAACAACCGGCCTTTTTGAAATTAGAAGAGTTGCTGGTGAAGCAGTTTATCACAACATAGCGAACAGAAACATGGCAGCCATCGCTGCTTCTTCCATTGTCGCTCTCTTGTTATTCCCTGCTCCTGTGGGCGTCTTTTGGTGCTGATCAGGGATGTCACTCACAGCTGAAACAGTCGCGATTTGCTGACGTCTTAGCAAGTTTTATAAAGGGCCAAATGTGTATTGAGGCAAAATGGCTGAAAGTACCAAGCGTATCTTCCCTGTCGGCTTCCCCCCCTCCCAGTAATGTCCCACAACTAGTCTAATGAAAACAGGCCTTATATGTTAGTATGGGACACAAATTCCCAACATAAAATATGTTGATGTTTATAGTTTCGCCATGACAAAATGTGTCTACCAACTGATTCTTGCTCTTTGATTCACTGACTTATGCTGTTGTCTTCCTATGTGAAATACTAATCTCAGTGTCATTAAGTCAAAAAACACTTTGTTAGAGATGGGTTTTTGTTTTTAGGACAGATATATATATATCAATAAATTATACCAAGAAAGTAACCACCTTAGAATATTTTCTTATCAGTCAGTGACAGGTGGAAGACGCACAAATGATTGTGTTTTCAGCTGGAATGTAATAGTCTTCAAAAAAAGATATGTCAGTTCGAGTGTTATTAATATTGTTGTGGTGAAGACTGATGCCTCGTGAGTTCGAGCTTCCAGGGATGTGACGGTTAATATGAGGGCGGATAACTCATTCGGGCTAAATCCAGTTAGATCCGTCAGCATGATCAATCATCACTTTATCAACCGAGACCCGGACATGAGCGATTTAGCAATAATACTTTTTGCTTTGGTGTGCAAAGTATGAAAAAAAAACCTATGGTAAACCTTCCCTCAATGTTTCCTTTCCCCTCATATAAAACCTCAATTTAGCTCACTTTTAAACCTTCAAACTAACAGCGCCATTAGAAGGTGAACTGCACACAATTAAACAGATACTTAAATCTGGCAGAGAAGTATCCTGAGACTCAGCCAGCTAAGTGCTTCAGAGATGTTTTTTTTTTTGTACTGGATTCAATCTCGAAGATCAGATAGATCAATAAGAATTAAAGATCTGGGGGAAGCAGCAGGAGACAAAACAAAATGGGCCTGGACGTTAACCAAATGTTTTCCATCTTTGACGGAGTTTCTTAAACAATGCGGGGAAAATATTAAGCCCATCTTCTGTTTTGACAGATTGCAATTCACACACCTGACCACTTGTAGACATGCAGACATTGTCAGCTTTAGGCACAGAGTTAACTGCCATGGGTAGGTAACTGAATTAATCCAAAAAAGATTCCCATAGGAGCATCCGAGCATCAGTTCAGACCTTGACACCATAGCCTTCTCCATACATCTCGCCGTGTGGGAGCTGGCACCATATTGAAGACTTAGGGAGGTTTTGGAGCCTGTGACCAACGACTGGTGCAGCTTAACCAATGATGCAGAAGAAGCGCATGTAGCGAGATTTCCTCTTGCTGAAGCGATCAGGAAAGCCCTCGTTCAGAGTCTTGCCGAATTGTGATCGCTTCAGTTTGCGAAATGTCCTCTTATTTCAAAACTTTGGCTGAAGGTGGCGCTTGCAATTCTAAACTCCAGTGTGGCAGCAGAGCCTGGATACAGCCTCCATATGCACAAACAGGTGCACAATTCAGGCCCATGTGGACCAAGAGGAAGTTGTGAAACTATGCATTCAGGTCACAGCAGGTGAACTGTCCATATTTAATACATATATTCATCTGCTCGATGTGTGAGGAAATGATGTGGTTCCCTGTTCAATTTGGTAGGATTAAACAGTAATTAAAAGGGAAAAAAATGAAAAACTACTAAATGTCAATCAATCAAACTTTATAAAGCGTTTTTCATGAAGGAGTTGCAACTCAAAGTGCTTTACAGATTAAAACGACCCTACTTAAACTGTATTACCATCCTTCATCCACAGATTTAAAAGCATGATCACAGTTATACCCCCCTCCCCCCAACCCAAAGATAGATAGATTGATTGATTGATTGATTGATTGATTGATTGATTGATTGATTGATTGATTGATTGATTGATTGATTGATTGATAGATAGATAGATAGATAGATAGATAGATAGATAGATAGATAGATAGATAGATAGATAGATAGATAGATAGATAGATAGATAGATAGATAGATAGATAGATAGATAGATAGATAGATACTTTATTTATCCCCCAAAAGGGGAAATTAAATAAAACATTTGTAATTACCCTAATTTTTGGACTATTGAGCGCACCTGAATATAAGCCGCATGTTTTCATGTTGTAACGAGATATTTACACAGAAAGGCCGTACGTTAAAGATTTGTTTGTTTTAATATAGGAAGTGGGTTTTTTTTTTTACTCCACCTGAAAATCGGCAGTATGGACCGAACACGACATCAACACGATACAATGTCCCCTGAAAGCTTTTGTCGTCTTTTTACACTGACTCAGTTCTTTCCGCTGCCTCCTTAAAGGTCTCATCATTGATTCATTGATGTCAAGCTTACCGTGCAGTAGCTCTAGTTCCTTTTTTGACTGCCAGCTCAATTACCTTTAACTTAAGATGCATGTCTTCGTGTCTTTTCCATGATGAGGCTGTGTGCATGAAAACTACTGGTCGTATCTTCTTTTGCTCATAATCATTCCTCACATGTCTGTCTCACTTTTCTGGTTCCTGCTATAGTGCCCCCGGAGGCCGTTAGCCAGTAAAATAAAATCTATAAATTAGCCACATTGTTGTATAGGTCCAAAGGCTGTAAAAAAAGTAGCGGCTTATGGTCCGAATATTACTGTATTAACATTTTAAAAATTGACTGGTAAAAAGTAGATTATGACGGGATGTTTTTTTTGACCCCATCAGTCAAAATGACAAACAACAAAAAAGTCTAGTGCAATCTTTCCTTAGAGAAAATACTAGGCAAATTCAACTGGTGCCACTGTGCACCAAGACTGATGGGCGACATCATGGAAGCATCAGGAGAGAATAAAGCATCCTTGGGAAACTAAACTGCACAGACTCTTACCACATGACTGGTAACAACTGCAGCATTCAAAGTAGAGAGACCTATTCCAACCAAGTAAACATCTGAACGGAAACATGTTTTTTTTTTCTCTTTGCAACAGCCCACATATGTAAAAGGCACCAATGTATGTTGGTCAATTATACTAGCATTGCATTTATCACCACACACAACCTTCAGCAACGATTTAAAGGTACTATC
>OY747711.1:43873913-43956413 GCA_963556495.2 Valencia hispanica
GCACGCTCTCTGCTGCGACAGAGCTTCTTCAAACAGGATGTCAATCCTCGCTTCTCTGTTAGTCCAAATACTTCACCTGACGTACACCCCCCCCCCTCCTCCTCCCCATCCGTCACAGCAGCCAGTAGAACATGCCGGGTGACTCAGTGTCATTCGCTGCGCCGTGCCACAAAGGATGACTGTAAATAATTCACCCTGGATATTATTCATTATGGATGTCTGCCGATCTTGGCACAAATGAATTATTGAGGCCTCGCGGAGGAGTGATTGAGCTCATTAACATAGAAAATTGCCTTTTATGTTTGATTTGAGGAACAAAGATTGGTCCTTGAAATGGACTTGGAGAGCTGTAATTATCTTCTTATCAACGCGTCCTCTGCATGCCTTGATTCTCTCAAGGCTTTTCCTCTGTCATCTTCTAAATGTTATTTTTCTTTTGGTGTGTTTTCTTTTTCTCTCACAGAAGCTTGCTGTTTTTCACTTCAGCTTTTTTAAATGTGGACAAACGAAGATGTTATGCCTACAGTGACTTTTTTTTAGGCACAAAAAAAACATTTATTTTCCAAACGTAAAGAGTCTGTGTCAAAGGCGTAACATTGAAATTTAGGGTTTGCTTTTTTAATCCAAATACATCCCTATTCATGATTTTGAATTCTGAAAATTGTGTTTGAAGGGTTATCTGTTCTGTTTCCTTAAGAGGGCACTGTAGGCTTTAGAAACTTGGGTTCTGTTAATAGAAACTCTAGTTCTACTCCACCTGCATGTTGGTACAAATAAAGGATATAAAGCTTTTGAAATCAATATTTTAAGAGTCTGCAGAAAAGCAGAACCAGCAAATCAGCACCAGCTCTTAGATTGATCGGACCTGACCGGTGATCAGACGGTTGAGGAAAATGTCTTCTTTCACCAAAACCAAGGCTTGAACTGTTTCCACTGACAGCAACAGAAGAGTGGACCCCCGCCTATTTATGATTTAGTATTAGTAGATTCACCTAATTGTGAACTTTTCTGTGCAACTCCAAACTACTTGCGGAAAATCCACATATGTGCGCATTTTCTTGTAGAGTTTATCTACAATTTTCTGAAGAAAATGCAACTTGGGAAGCTGAAATATCTAGAAGCAACGCTACTTGACACGCAATTGGGGGGCCAATTATTTTGTTTGGCACTGATTAGCTGTATTCTCAAGAGCGAAGATGAGGATGAATGTAGATATTAGCTTCTGTAGTGCTAAGAGATGTTATTGTGCAAATTGATGCTCATTAAGGTGTATTTGGAGTTTGAACTATTAAAATAGGCTGTTATGAGCATTTTTAACGGGGGTCTTAAGAATTTGCTGATTTTAGCTATTCACAGGAGATCAAAGTTAACAATTCTCAGTGTCACTGAAGTTAAAAATCAAGTCAGAAAAAAGCACAGAGATGTAAGAAACTGTCTGCGGTCAGCTCAGGCTGCAAGAAAGCAAGAGAGAGCCTGACTTACAGCATTTTTAAAATCTCTGAGTTAGGGTAATTATCTCCCATCTCTAGTGAACACACAGGGGGTGTTTCTCAATGTCAAGGCGCCTCGGGTAGACGACAGTGTCCTTCCTTGGTCAAAGAAAACGGTCAAATGGAACAGACTTACATCACGTGACCGCAGCTGCCCAGGGCCCGCCTTTTTCTTCACACGCTCTGTTTACGTCTCGCCTATTGTTATATTTTACATGTATAAGTTTCAATATAGATGTATAATGAGAGTTTAACTTTTTTAATTGTGTATATATTGGTTAAATCAAATGTGAAAGCAAGTTAGTACCTGCTAGCAACCGAAGCTGCAACTACTAAGCAACTAACCAACCATAGATAACTGCTTTGGATCTAAAAAATATTTTCCGATAGCTACAATTACTTGATTTACATTTTAAATTGGAATACCGCGATGTATTCTTGGAAATTTTTGACCGAGAGAAGGCATCAAAGAACCTCCCATGTATCCTTGGTCAGTTATCTAAACGGCTGACAAACGGAGGACAGACGCCTCGGTAGCACATGAACAGTGGAACACGCCTTGGTGATGACGTATCTCCTAGGCAACCGGGGCGGGACCAAGGCATCAAGGCGAGGTTCCTTGGCATTGAGAAACACCCAGGGAGATGGCTGTTTTAATAACGCTAGCTAGGCTTATTACCAATATAAGATAATTTTGTCTCTTTTTTAAAATATTTGTAAACTAAATGATACATAAGAAAAAAAGTTTAAAGGTGTACAAAAATAGGACTTCTCAGACTTTGTAGGTTGAGTGAAGAAAACTATATTTTTCTTATATCTTGCATACTAATCATATACACTGTACTAAGCTTTAGTTAGCTGAGGTTGGTAGAGAGAGTGGAGCAAGATGATTGGTAATAACCTTATGCCTTAGTTGTTCTGGATAAAACAGTAATTCATAGAACATATGCTGATAATATTTAGGCAAAATAACATGAATAATATGTCTGTTTTCAGCTGAAGGCCAGATTATATTAGTGAACTGGTTACAATGCAATGAAACTGTGATGTCACTTGAACTAGTGGTGACTTTTTAGTTGAACATAAATTGAAATATTGTCAACATTCGGTGTTGTAAAATTGTAAGTTTCTATAAACATCTAATTCTGGTTTTTCAGGCATATTTTATACAGGACTGAAAATTGTTAAACAACTGCAGACACAGCTGGACTCAAACTTCATGCGGATAATATACGTTCCAGACCCTTCATGTTTACTAATCGTGGCTATTTTTGTTGAATTCTTATAAATCATAAAAGCTATCGATTTTTGCTTTAAAATAGTAAGAGTATACTATAAGTTAGTTTGCTATCTAAATCTATGATTAAGTTTTATTTTTGAAAAAGTTGTGATCAGTTTGGTCACCTTTGGGCCCTCCCATTAGTTAAGAAGATTAAGAGCACACCTGAAGGCATGGTGGAAATGTTTGTTTGTCAAAGTTCAGGTGGGACGAGGCAAGTTTAAAAGATGTTTTCTGACCACTTTTTGAACTTAAGGAATACAATTAGGTTGACTTTCATTTATGTCCAAGTTGTAAGAAATTTTTTGTTGATTTTGATCTATATTTTTTGAAAGAAAGAAAGGGAGCATATTTTTTCAAAGAATCGTGTCGGAAATACATTCGAAACTCTTGAAATGGTGGAAGTGTAGACGAGAGCAAGGCATGGTTAAAATCACCAGATACTCCAACAAATGCTTTGGGGTGCTGGGTCTGTAGCTTAGTGACAACAAAAATGATGACATCACATGCATTGTCGGCAACGGCTGAAGGTGAAATGTAAACAACTGCCAAAATAACACTGGTGAACTCTCTTGGCAAATAATATGGACAAAAACTTACTGCCAAGAGTTCAATATCTGGGCTGCAGAGATGACACTTCACAGTAACATGTCCTGGATGACACCATCTGTTGTTAACAAGCACTGCTACTCCACCTCTTTTTCTTTTCCTGCTTGTCTTCAGATCTCTGTCTGCTCGTACAGTCAGGAAGCCTGGCAGAGAGATGTTTGAGTCAGGATCCTGCAGCCACGTCTCAGTGAAACACATAACACTGCATTCCCGATACCCTGGCTGAGGGGTTGGAGTTCATCCATCTTGTTAGCCAGTGATCTCACTTTGCCCATTATGATCGATGGAAGAGATGGTTTGAACTTCCTCCTTCTCTGTCTCCTTTTTGCTCCTGCTCTGCATCCACGCATCCGCCTTCTCAACTCAGAGATTTGTGGCTTCAGTTGAGATATTTCCGGTTTTGCAATGTAGATCAGCTGCTCCCGGCTGTAGACCACCTTGTTGCCATGGTTACGCATCATAAGTTATCAAAAAGTGAAAAGTTAACAGCAAAACTCCTTCCAGCTTCACAGCACCAAAACCTAGAAAGCATACAGGTGCAAAAAATCCAATCTTTCTCAAGAAAACAGAGGAACCAATGTCCGAAAAAATAAAACTCAATATGTTGTAAACAGAGCCACTCCAACATGCAGCCACCCAGAGCAGCAAAATTATTTTGGATCTTGTCAATAAAAAGCAAGGTTTGAAGCAAGTCTGAAACAAAGATCATGTTCTTGTAAAATCCACTCACGTATGGTAAAAATGTCACATTCACAGTACAGAAGGATAACAACAAATAATATTTGATCAGTTTTCTCATCAGCACCTTTTTGTGTACTCTTTTTAGAAATTATATAGTATCCATCCATCCTATTCAAAACAGTAGCATTTTGGTGACCATCTCTTTTTATTTTTCAAGAATGCGATCCATAAATCCTGCATTCTTCTAAACATTGTAATGGAGAAATATGTGTACTTTAAATGCAGCAGAGACCCAACACAAGCACTATTGCTCAGCAAAGGACTTCTCAGAGACATCATGAGGGACACGGTAGTAACCGGTAGAGAACCCAGAAACAATGGAATCAAGCATTTACATAAAGTGCTAAAACAAGTTAAAGGAGACCCCAGTTCAAAATCAACAGAAACCAGATGATGCAAAAGAGTCTCACACAGCACCAAAAAAATGTATAATATTTGGTCCTTTCAGTCACACATCAGTCCATTAGAAGATATTTTCTGACATCCAGAGTAGCAACAATTGCCATAGATGATCATAATTAGTCAATCAGATCAGCTCTGTCCTGCAAACAAAACACAAAATGAAAACGTTTGATTTCCTTCATCTCTTTTAACACAAAATGCCATTATTTAAGAGAGAAGAAAGGAAAACAAGAAAAAGAAAAAGAAAAAAAAAACGAGAAAAGAGAGAGAAAAAAAAAGAAGGAAATACATTTGAAAAAACCCCCACCTGACTTTTGTTGGGAGTATTTTTGGTTTGGAACTTAAAAGGCAGAGACAAGTCATCATCGTAATGTATTTGCTAAGGAAATTAATACATTTTTTTGGTTTATTTATTGTACAAAAATAAACTACCCAGGAAATATTCTGTACGTTTGGGTTTACCTGGTGAACGAGAGGGTAGCCTCACTCTGCCTACTGGTGCGGGGACGGGTCCTCACCGTTGTTGCTTATGCGCCAGACGACAGATCAGATTACCCACCCTTTTTGGAGTCCTGGGTGCTGGAGAGTGCTCCTCCCCGGGACTCCCTTGTTCTGCTCGGGTACTTCAACGCTCACGTGGGCAAAGACAGTGAGACTTAGAGTGGTGTGGTTGGACGGAATGCCCCCCACCCCCCGATCTGAACCTGAGCGGTGTTTTGTTATTGGACTTCTGTGCTTGCCATAGATTGTCCATAATGAACACCATGTTTAGGCATAAGGGTGTCCATATGTACACTTGACACCAGGACACCCTAGGCCGCAGCCCGATGATCGACTTGGTTGTCGTTTCATCTGATCTGCGGCCGCATGTTTTGGACACTCGGGGGCTTAACTGTCCACTGATCACTACCTGGTTGTGAGTCAGCTCCGATGATGGGGGAGGACGCCGGACAGACCTAGCAGTCCCAAACATGTTGTGAGGGTCTGCTGGGAACGTCTGGCAGAGTCTGCTGTCAGAAGGAGCTTTAACTCACACCTCCGGCAGAACTTCGAACACGACCATGACTTTCATGGACAGGATTTCTAGGCGCAGCCAAGGTGTTGAGGGTATCCATTTCGGTGGCATCAGGATCGGGTCTCTGCTTTTTGCAGATGATGTGGTCCTGTTGGCTTTATCGGAACGTGATCTACAGCTTTCGCTGGAGCGGTTCGCAGCCGAGTGTGAAGCGGCTGGGATGAGAAGCAGCACCTCCAAATCCGAGACCATGGTCTTGATCCGGAAAAGGGTGGGGTGCCTTCTTCGGGTAGGGGATGAGGTCCTTCCCCAAGTGGAGGAGTTTAAGTATCTGGGGGTCTTGTTCACGAATGAGGGAAAAATGGAGCGGGAGACCAAAAGACGGATTGGTAGGGCAACAGCAGTTATGCAGGCGCTGTACCAGTCTGTCAGGGTGAAAAGAGAGCTGAGCCGAAAGGCAAAGCTCTCGATTTACCGGTCGATCTACGTTCCTAGCCTCATCTATGGTCATGAACTCTGGGTGGTGACCGAAAGAACGAGATCACGGATACAAGTGGCTGAAATGAGTTTCCTTCGTAGAGTGTCTGGGCTCTCCCTTAGAGATAGGGTGAGAAGCTCAGTCATCTGGAGGGGGCTCAGAGTAGAGCCGCTGCTCCTCCACATCGAGAGGAGTCAGTTGAGGTGGCTCGGGCATCTGGTCAGGATGCCTCCTGGACGCCTTCCTGATGAGGTGTTCCAGGCACGTCCAACCGGGAGGAGGCCCAGGGGAAGACCCAGGACAAGCTGGAGAGACTATATTTTTCGGCTGGCCTGGGAACACCTTGGGATTCCTCCAGAGGAGCTGGCCCAAGTGGGTGGGGAGAGGGAAGTCTGGGTCCCTATGCTTAAGCTGCTGCCCCCACGACCATACCCTGCATAAGCGGAAGAGGATGGATGGATGGATGGATGGATGGATGGATGGATGGATGGATGGATGGATGGAAATATTAGCAATGTCACTGTCAGTGTTGCCTCTTCTCTGTGGTATGAGCAGAACTCAACCAGTTAACAAAAGGGCAGATGTTGCTACTGATAAGACTAGTTGTTCTGATGAAATGCATGATTCACAATGAACATTTTTCTGTTTTGAAAATGAACTGAACAAATTAATCTCTGCTCATACTGAGATATACATAGACATTTAGTTTTGGTTTTTACTGGTATTTACTGTTAACTCCCTATTTTAATCGTTCAAACACCAAATATACCTTAATACGCACAGTAAAAACCATTTTAGCACTACTACAGTAGCTAACATCCAGAGTGTTCCTTATCTCTGCTCTTGGAGCCAATCACCAGCAGTGAAAATGAATGTTCCTGGATTGGCTGCTTTGCAAATGCCAGCCTACAGTGTGTCAAATAGCATTGCGCCCTAGTATTTCAGCCCTCCAAGCTACATTTTCTTTCTTTGAAATCTGCCTTTTTTTGCAAACCAATTATATGTACATATCATCATTTGAAAGCTAAGATTTTTGCAATTCCAATCATGTATTCCAATCAAGGATACATTTATAACTGTAGACACAGTTAACGCTATATTCAAACCAGTCAGAAAGGAAGATACTGTTCGAAGCCACATATCAGATAGAACAGAGCCATCTCAAACAAAAACTGTCTTTTTACATCCACAATGCTCAAATTAATGTACTTCAATAAAATAGCTAGTCCACAACATCCACAATCCAACATAATCTGCCGCTCAAAACCTTCTGGGAGAGGTAATTTCCTTCATTGTGTGTATGTCACACAAAGTTTTCATCAAAGATGCGGTTAGCAAGTTCATATTAGCCTACAAGTACCACAGTGCCCCTCTTATTCTTTGTGATGTTTATTGGTGGCTGGCAAACAACAAATTGGTGCATTACCCCCACTGATTGGTATGGAGTGTGGACCAGAATGTCACTTAAGGTTGCAATTGCCTCTATAAGACTGGTGATGTATTAGCATGGTCCCTGCTTGCGCTAGCTTTGCTCTCGTTTTTATTAAGCCCAGGTCCAATGTCCCCTGGCCCGCCCATTGGCGCCAAGCCTGGTTGTAGCTTCAACATTGAAGGTCACCTCTACTGCAGGAACATGGGAAACATGCAACACATCCCATCAGTCTGCCAAGACAGCTTATATGTTTATTGACTTTTAGAAGGGATGATACTTGAAAACAGAACTGTGCTGAAAATATGCACCTTATAGTGGAGGCTGTCAGCCAGATGTATCTGGTGTGGGCTGTGTAGTTGAACTGGATGTCCACATTCCTGTAGAAACTAAGCTAAAAAAAAAACAGGATAAAACTACCTGACAAAACACAGAAACTGCGTCTCGTCACGCAGCTGACAACAGCAAGCATAACCTTTGCAGTATATTGATCATAACAACTGTGTGGCCTTTCTCTGGTCTTCCCTCGAATTATATCATTGTTGCTTATGAAAGTCTGTGAGTTTAGAGATTTGAAGATGAATTTGCCTCCTGCCAAATCCCCATCCCTATTTTCCTACCGACGTAGACGTAAACAAACAAACAAATTTTGAACCCATCTGCTTCATCATTGCACTTTACTTTGTGTCTAGGAAGTTTGGTGTTCTTATGAATTATGGAGAGAAATAATACTCTTAAATATAACTCTTAAAGGTTGCTATGGCGGCGCACAGTGTTGCAGCGGCTTCTCCAGCTCCCGGAATTAAGCCTAATTTGTTGCCCTTTGTGGGCACTTTTATTACTAATTTAGTGCTAAATTCACGGCTGAAGTACAGCTCAACCGAACTGACAGACATCAGGGACAGTTCGGTAATTATAATTCCACAGAAACTTAAATATGCTCTCGGACGCCAACGACTCCTGGGGACAAACGGAGTGGCGCAGCAGGATTCGGGAAGCAACGGGCAAGAGGAAATTAATGTGCCCGAGGATGTGCCCGAAAACAGAAGAGAGGAACGTGGGCGGGTGCGCTGGGACTGTTAAAGGCTAGGAGACTGCCGATACCAACTCTCTTCCTGGCCAACGTCCGCTCACTGGATAACAAACTGGACTTGTTACGTCTGAGGCTGAGTGTTTTTACAGAGATGAGGAACTGTGCTGTTCTTTGCCTAACGGAAACCTGGCTCAACAACAACATGCCAGACTCAGCCTTCCAGATCGAAGGGCTTCAGTTTTTCCGAGCGGAATGCGATCACCGGTCAGGTAAAACACGGGGAGGAGGACTCTGTCTGTACGTGAATGAAGGTTGGTGTACGAACTGTGGACTGGTGAAAAGCTCCTGCTCTGAGGCAATAGAGCTTATGACTGTGAAATGTCAGCCGTTTTATCTGCCACGAGAGTTAACTCCAGTGTTCGTCACCATTGTTTACATTCGGCCGGGTGCAAATGCCAACGAAGCATCAAAGGAGCTATTTGACACCATTAGCTCACTGCAAACAAAGCACCCGGAGGCGTTTTACGTGGTTGCGGGGGAGTTTAACCACGTGAAACTGACGGACACTCTGCCAAGTTTTTACCAGCATGTCACCTTTCCTACACGCGGAGAAAATACTCTGGACTGTGTACAGCAACATCCGCGGTGCATATAGAGCTTTTCCTCGCCCCCATCTTGGCCTCTCCGACTATACCTCCATCCTGCTGGCGCCAGGATACCGCCCCCTGCTGAGACATATCAGGCCAACAAAGAAGACGATCACTGTGTGGCCCAGAGATGCGGCCTGTGTGCTCCAGGACTGTTTTCAGTGCACAGAATGGCAGGTATTCAAAGAGGCAGCTACACATGAAGGAGAGGTGGACCTGGAGGAACATACATCATCTGTCCTTGGTTTCATCTCCAAATGTGCTGATGATGTCACCACCACCAGGATAATAACCTAATATCCGAACCAGAAACCCTGGCTGAACTCTGAGGTGAGAGCTCGGCTGAAAGCTAGGGATGCTGCATTCAAGGCAGGTGAGGCATCAGCACTAAGAGAGGCCCGAAAAGGACGGACTGCGGGCATTACGAGGGCCAAAGCCACATACGCCCAGAAAATCCAGGGTCACTTCACCACCAATGACCCTCGGCGCATGTGGAGGGTCATTAAATACATCACGGACTTCAACACCAAGGATGTGCAATGCCCAAGAGACCCCTCCTTGCCTGATGCGCTCAACCATTTCTATGCCCGCTTTGAGTTCCCTGATGTCTCCTCCAGCACCAAACTTATACCACCACCTGGTGACATGCCCATCAGTGTAACCACAGCAGATGTAAGGAAGACCCTTCAGTGTATCAACCCTCACAAAGCAGCAGGGCCCGACAACATCCCAGGCGGGTAATGAGGGACTGTGCACACCAGCTGGCTGAGGTGCTGGCAGACATCTTTAGAACCTCACTGTCATCTGTCCCCACCAGCTTAAAGACTGCCACGATTGTCCCCGTCCCCAAGTGCTCCAGAGGGACAAGCCTGAATGACTATTGGCCCATAGCTTTAACCCCGGTAGTCATGAAGTGCTTCGAGAGGTTGGTCATGACCCACATCAAAGATGCCATCAATATCACTGTGGACCCCCACCAGTATGCCTACAGGAAAAATCGCTGCACTGACGACGCCATTTCATCGGTGGTCCACACAGCCCTGACCCATCTGGAGAGCAGAAACTCCTATGTCCGTCTGCTCTTTCTGGATTTCTCCTCAGCCTTCAACACCATCATCCCACAGACGGTGGTGCAGAAGCTCTCCTCCCTCGGACAAAGTCCCATGCTGGGGAACTGGGTCCTGGACTTCCTGACCAATAGACCTCAGACTGTTAAGATCCACAACACCATTTCCTCCTCCATCACCCTCAGGACAGGCTCACCACAGGGCTGCGTGTTGAGCCCCCTCCTGTTCACACTGCTGACGTATGACTGCTCAGCGAGTCACCCCAGCTGTCATATAGTTAAGTTTGCGGATGACACAGCAGTAGTGCCGCTCGCGTCCTCACTAGAACCAGGAAAGTAGAGCACATCACCCCAGTTCTAAAGTCCTTACACTGGCTCCCTGTAGCTCAGAGAATAGACTTCAAAATACTTTTACTAGTTTATAAATCATTACATGGCTTAGCACCAAAATATGTTGAAGACCTGTTGTCATGGTACCAACCACCAAGACCACTCAGGTCCTCCAACTCTAGCCTACTAAACATCCCTAGACTCAGAACTAAACATGGAGAAGCAGCTTTCACTTTTTATGCTCCCCTTATCTGGAACAGACTTCCTGACGAGTGTAGAGCTGCTGAAACTCTGAACTGCTTTAAATCGAGACTAAAAACCCATCTGTTTAGAATTGCCTTTGAGTAAATGCTTGATGTCATATTTATGAAATGTGTTCATGCTCTCTTGCTTTTTTTATTTTTCTCTTGCTTTATTGTGTATCATGTGTAATATGTGTTTCTTTTATGTGTTTTTTTTAAAATCACCAAATCATGTAAAGCACCTTGAATTACCCTGCTGTTGAAAGTGTGCTATACAAATAAAATTGCCTTGCCTTGCCTTGCCTAGTGGGACGCATCACTAACAACGATGAGTCCAAATACAGAGAGGAGGTGGAAAACCTGGTGCAGTGGTGCAGAGAAAACAACCTCTGCATCAATGTGAAGAAGACCAAGGAGATGGTGGTAGATTTCAGAAGGGACAAGCGTCCTCTCCCTCCCCTGTACATCGGAGGAGGAGCTGTGGAAGTGCTCTCCAGCTTCAGGTACCTGGGTGTTCACATATCCAATGACCTCACCTGGAATGCCAACACTTCACGTCTGGTCAAGAAGGCCCACCAGCGTCTCTACTTCCTGAGGAAGCTGCCTGAGAGCTGGACTTGGAAGCTCCGTCCAGAGGAGTTTCTATCACTGTGCAGTGGAGAGCGTCATCTGCACCTGCATCACCGTGTGGCACGGCAGCTGTACTGCTGCTGAAAGGAAGGCTCTGGAGCGGGTGGTGAAAGCTGCACAAGGGACTGTAGGGAGCAGGCTTCCCACCACCTTGGATCTCTACACGTCCCGATGCAGGGGAGGGGCCCTCCACATCCTGAAGGACTCCACCCATCCGGCTCATAACCTGTTTCAGCCCCTGCCCTCAGGCAGGCGGCTGAGGAGCATACAGAGCAAGACCACCAGGCTCAATAACAGCTTCTTCCCTGCAGCTGTTAGACTGCTGAACTCTAGCTGTGTCCTGTAGAGCACACTTATTTTTATTTATTTATTACATTTATTTAAATAATTTTTTTCACTAATTTAATTTAAATGGCTTATTATTCCGGACCTGAGTCCTAATTACATACCATCACATACCATCACCATCTCCTCCTCCATCACCCTCAGGACAGGCTCACCACAGGGCTGCGTGTTGAGGCCCCTCCTGTTCACTCTGCTGACGTATGACTGCTCAGCGAGTCACCCCAGCTGTCATATTCTAACCTTATTGCCTTTAAATGCAATTCTAATCTTCATTTTGGCCAACAGAATCTTATGAATATAAGTCTCTTATATGACCTCTTGATTATGACCATAGCTTAGAAGGAGCACCTGATAGATGATATGTTAGATATTATTCGCTATAAGCACAGTTCCTTCTCATAGACATCGGATCATGAAACGCCGCTTTAAACCGTTGGAGTGAAACACGGACAACGACACGAGGTATTTTAAGCACTGAGGAGAAAACCTTGAAAACGTAACTACACACATCCTCTTGGAGGCAAACAGACCTCAGCAGAAGTACTGGGTGGCATGAAAGTGATGATGAATGGCTCGTATGATTACAACACACTCTCCTTTCTGTCTAACCTTTCTCAAATACCCATGACATTCTCCCCGCAGCCCTCCTTGTCTACCTCCCTTGCAGGCATTGTGCTGAATTAGCCGACCATGAAAAATGGCTGCTCTGTTGTCAAATGATTCACATGGATGAGCAGGGGGGGGGGGCGGGGGAGGGGACGGCACACGCAGTCTGAGCTGTTTGGTATTCAAAAAGGTGCTCTGCTACCTGTTTCAAAGACTTTTCCTGTTCGAGAGGAACACTCTGCCTCGGGGAAAAAGTTTGAATGCAGTTGCAGCTGATGAATAGCTAATAAGGTCTATTAGCTCATTTAATTACCTCTTTGCTTTTATCACAAGGCTGATTTATTTCCTTAACACATAGAGGCAGCGTCGGTTGCAGATAATTTCAAAGGCGCGGAGCACTTCCTTGTAAGAGATTTTGGAAGATTAATGTGCAAAAATGCCCCTCGGAAGTGGGAGCTTAGCGCATATATTCAACCCCGGGCTTGTAGAGATACAACAAGCTGATCTTGTCAGCTGAAAGAAGCCTTTTCTAGCGAGACAAAAATCAAAGCAGGAGGAGAGAGACAGGCAGCGAACAGGGCAGCTGAAAGTGGGCGTTGATGACTCCAGCTGCTCCGCATTATGCATTTGAAGCATAGCAGGAGGTACCCCGAAAAGATCCTTTCTTCTCTCTGTCTCGTCGCATCGCCATGCGCTAATTAACAAGCTATTACAGTGACAGAAACGTCTGCTCCTGGGATGTCAACATCCTGTGAAAATAGTCGACTGAAGTTCTCTCTCCTCTCCTCTCCTCTTTTTTAGGCTGGGTTTACACAAATTAGTTTAGCATCAGAGAGAAATCCTTTTCAGGGAGGAACACTCTCGCTAAAAGGATCACGTGAAGTGAGTCCGTGTAGCAAGTTCGCGCCATTGCTTAGTCACCCAGACCATTGGGGGAGAGGAACAGGAGCGACAGCATAGAAAACACACACACCAGATGGAGGAAGCTATTAATTTATCAATATTTGTAAGATGCAAATGTAAGTAAGGATGATGCAGCTTTCCCTGACCACCTGTTTCATTGCTGGTGTACAGAGTTCTTATTTACCACCTGTCCCGATCCACTCGTCCTGTTTCCAGAACCCTGACTGTAAAAGTTCACCACTGCTCTCACTGCTCCTTCTATCAGATACGCACCGATCAGGGTTTTTCTAAACTATGACTTGCCGATAGCAATTTCAGGCGATTCTGATTTCGAAGAATGATACTCAAAATGTTTTTTCTAGACTTCCTACCATGAGTGCTCATTAATTATAAAACAAAGAAAACATTATTTCGCTGATTTCCTGAGGCTGCTATGTTTAATATTAGCACAGTTAGCATTGGCAATAGTGAATGTCTGTATCTACCTGTATACAATTTCTTTCAAACTAGTAACACGGCAGTAAATTCAAAATGTGGGTAATTAGAAAACAATCTTTTAATGTCAAAGTGAAAACTGATTTTTACAAATTAATGACAATTTAGAGTCAGTCATTAGTAGATGCACTTTTGGCTGCAATCAGCACAAAGTCTGTATCGAGTGTGAACAGCGCTTTTTAGGTCCAGCCACAAATATTTGACTGGGCCACTCCAGAACATCCACCTTGTTATCTTCAAAGCATCATCTCCGGGTCTAAAATATCACCAACGTTTACAACCTGGTTAGCTATCACCTTGCTGTAAGCTAACTTGGCATGTTCTGGTTTCCCTGTTGAACACCCGTTTTGCTTTTACATAATTTAAGTCATGATAAACAGCGTCTCACCAGTTAGTTTCCTGTATTTCACACATCCATCTGCAAATCATGTCTTGTAGTTATATATTTATGAAGTAAGTGGTGGAACGTTGCTGCAGCATGAGAGAGCCGAGGGCAAAATCCCTTAAATGTCAAACGATTCAGTTACCTCACCTCTAATCTGTTGCACTGCTTCTGAGTTGAACAGTAGGGACCTCGTTCTTGTGACTAGCTAGCCGTTTACTGAAAAACAAGCCGCACAGAGTGATGTCGCTGAACTTCCGCAGCTATAGTTTAGTTTTTGTATTTTTCCATCTTTTTATTATAAGAACAGGCAGATGGTTGCTCACCCTCTAGGGTGCCTGGATGGTTTCTTTCAGACAGTTTTGTTTTATTTGGACTTTTTAGTCTAATTTAAAGTTTGTTTCACTCTAGAAACTCTTCCATGATCCAGTCTTTGCTTAATCTCGTTCACTAAGTTATATCTACATGTAAAATATACAGTAAACACGCCCTGACATGACCTTCAATGTAAAATGTTACTTTACAGATAAATCCAATTGAAAGTAGGTAAACTATATGTTTATTCTTAAAGTTGGGAGTGCACTTTGTGATTTCTAGTTAATTTTGAGGCAATCTTTCACTCTTGCGTGTAAAAGATCCACCTTCATCATCATTTGAATAAACCTTTTAAAATCTTTCTGGTCTAGTGAGAGTTTTGTGCATGTGGGTCAATCAGATACCTAAAACCATGACAATAAAGGAAGATGCCTCACTTGCGCACATAAACAGACCCTCAGCAGGATCATGACAGTGACTCAACCGCGGCTGCTTTTGGAGTCCAGAAATTCTCAAAAACGTTTGGGCCACTGGCCTAGAACAGACCGCTTGTTTGGGAAAACTCCTGAACTTCCCTATGAACTTCCTGAACAGCCCCTGACCAGTTCCCAATTAGCAAACATACAGTTGCACAAAAATCAAAACCTGTTTGAAATTCTACTTGGCCCAAACTTTTTCTTTTTACAGGTTTCTGTTAGGATTGACAAGGAAGCTCATTTGTTTTTGTTGAGCATTCTGTCAATCTAGGGAGAGCGTTGCCTCACTTATGGGTTTTTCTTCTTCTTTTCCTTTGGAGTTCTGAATTTAACAGTCCGATGTGTCACGTACAGTGTGAGCAGTCAGGTTGCATCTGAGCATCAGGTGGTACGCTGCGAGAACATAATTCATGACCTGTGAATTATTGAGCCGTGCAGTGTAGTCGTACAGTTTGAGCTAGGGCTTAAACCAACTACTGAAACTATCCTGCAGTGTATATCTAGCTTAAGAAGACAAATCTATCTTTTTGTTTATCACAGGTTGACAAAGGATCGTTGATTTCAACTCAGTGATATAGTTGGCTTTTTTGAAAGAGTAATAAATTAATAAAGTGCAACACAGGCAAACCGTACCGTTTACATTACCATTCTCACCAATACCTCATGTTTAGAGTGTCCAGTAAATCTCTGGCAGTGTTTGTGCCTATTTGTCGACATTTCTGGTGTTTAGATTTTTTTATGTGTTACAAATTTAGCTTTAGTTTTGTCAGTTGGTAATCTAAGGAGATGAAGATTCTAGCAACAAATGAAGTACAACAAAACAACTTTTTTGTAGACCAATGCGTTTCGACTTGTGGCCTTCATCAGGGTCATTAATGACCATCAACCATCTCACCAGATTTTTGACCCTCTCCATGCACCTTGGAAATCAGTGAAGGTGTGCCAGAAATGTTTTGGATTTCTTAATCATGAATCTGAGCAAACGGAAATCGTATTGGGGTTCCTCAAGGCTCCATTCTCGGGCCACTTTCATTTAGCATCTGTGTCATCTAGAGGAGTGCTACAACATCTCTTCCACTATCTATGCTGATGATATGCAACTTTATATTTCTTTGTCACCACTTATCCACTACAATCATTGAGTCAGTGTCCAAAATGTCACACCACGCAAAGAAATATCATGGACTCCGACCTGAATTTTAACCAGCAGGCTATTACCTTAAGAACGTCAATAGAATAAATGGTTTTCTGTCAAACTAAAACAAAGAACAGCTGGTGTATGTTGTTATTTTCACAAGGTCACACTCTGCCATGCACATATTATACATTAAACTCTTCAGCTACTTCTCCTCTCACTCAAAATGTCAAAAAGTTACAGATCAGAGGTTTGTTTGGCAAAACTCGCAATATAAATGCATTTTTGAGCCAACCTTGAATGTTTAGGTAGACTTCTATCGGCCGTATACGTTTAAATTGTATCTGAAATTAAGATTTAAAATATATCGGATGTCGGTAAAAAAGCTGATATCGAACAAACCTAGTTGCTATACCTCAAAAGGTTTGCTAACAAACGATTCTCATACACTTAGTGTCGTTCTGCGGACATTCTTATTTCGTGGTCCTCTGTAGAACCTGTTGTGCTGCACAACCTGGTGTGCTCCCACACTCCCACATGAAAGCCCTGAATATGATGTAAAAGACTCGGAGAGGCTCAGTAAACAATCAATACAGGTTTCACTGAGTGATTCTTGACCTTTTTCTGGCTTTAAAGGAAAGAATCAAAACAAAAATGGCCTTCATGTGTTTGTGCATGCAGGAAACTGTCTCAAGAGCTAGCTGCCCAAAAAATAATCAAATCAGGTCCTAAAAATATTATATATGTATTTTTATGAGCAATAGAACAGTTAAGCAAAATATAGGATCCTATAAAGGTGACTTTGAAGATTGGATTTAAATTTAGTTTCCTATCCAGGGAGCAGAATCTTGCAGCGTCGCCAGAAACAATGAGTAGCAGATACAGACAAAGCTGTTTGTCTCCCACTGTGAGTGTTTGGCACAGATTGTTTCTGTTGTGGCGCACAGGATTTAAAATAGAAGCGGTAGCAGAAAACAGCGGGCAACCTTTTGCTTTAGTTGTGATTCTTCTCTCTCACTTGTCTTCCGGAGGGACCGACGCTGCTAATGGCTACAAGGATGGTAGAAGGCTTTTCAGATGAGTGATCAGAAAACAACTTGAGGATTCTTCCAGCTTCCAGCCTTCAATGTGCAAAAAAGTAAGGTCAGGTTGGCAAAATCACTGAAGGTTTGAAGGTATAAGTGAAGCTGATTGTAACGGAGATGTGCTGTTCGCCATTGATGCACATCCACCTGTGTTTGTTGATTCCTTTATCCGACAGCTTTATGTGCGTGTCGCTGCATTCTGAGTTATTGGTTTAATCTCCCCCTATTTTATGAGACTGTAAATGAATGCCATTTGAATAAAGACTTTTATGCTGAGGCTCATAAAAAGTGCACGTATCGAGACAGAGAATCCGGTGAAGATAATTTCAGCTTGCGTTGGCTTAAGAAAAGCACATAAAGACAGACTTTCTGTTTCCTTTTCATTTATAAAAGTATCTTTCAGATTGAGAATGCCCTTCATATTAAGAGGGAACACACTTAAAGTGGACCTAAAACTTTAGAGATATAAAAGAAAGTGATTTCAAGGTATACCAAGAGCTTTCTCACACCTCTGCACCTCCTCCACATAATACTGTGCACTGCCACTCAGCCGGTTGAAAGAAGGCCACTACCACTCTTCCTCACTTGATATTTCTCGTTGTAAACCCCCACCCCCCCAAAAACAACGAATCCCAAACATATGCAATAATTGGATGAAAAGTGCAGGACTGTCATCCATCAGTCCTATTAAAGTAATGCCTTTCTAAAACTAGAGTTGACAAGCTATGAGCAGCATGTCTACCCTTAGTTGTTAGGGCTAGAGTAAATCAACATTTTTTAAAAACCTACGAAGAGACAAAACAGATAAAATGGTAAGAACTGAAAACACAGAACCAGCTAGGCAAATAAAAAAAGAGACAAACAAGCTAAGCAAAAAACAGACCAAAAAATAGAACAACACAAGGTTAAAAGCTAATGAATAAAAATTAGTTTTCAAAAGAGATTTAAAAGTGGTAAGTGATGGGGCCAGCCTAATCTGCACGGGTAACTGGTTCCACAATTTAGGCGCACAGACTAAGAGGGCTCCGACCTGAGCTTGTCAGGAATCTAGCTGCTGCATTTTGAACTAATTAAAGACGACAGATCGAATATTTATTGATACCATAAAGCAGAGGTCCCCAACCCCCCGGCCCCGGACCGGTACTCGGCCGTAGGTCATTTGGTACCGAGCTGCGGGCCGCACAGGAATAACAAATAACTTACAGTATTTCGGCTTTATTCATTATTCAAGTCTAAATGTTTTATTTTGAAAAAAATTCTCTCCACTCTAACTCCCTCAGATAAGCGCCTTGGACACGCGATACATCACTGCTAAAAACGTCTCTTCATTGGAACTTTTGTTCCAATGAAGAGATGGAAGAATAGCCTATAACTTCCAAGAAAAATTTGATATGAGACCTGCAATTCATCCTTTTTCACTTGCATTCACATTTTCTGCATTCACGTCTGATTTCTTAAGTGTGCGAGTTAAGACAGGGGTCACGCTTCGGTTTTGAATGCCTGCTTTTTAGAGGAGCTACAGAATTCAATGCACTAAGGCAGGATGACTGAAACTGTAGTAACAGATCATCAGTGTTAGAAGAAACTGAAGGGAATAGGGCAAGATCTGTGAATAAAGTATGAAATAGTGCAGAAGTGGAGGAAGTGACAACCAGTGAGCAGCTACCTGATATTTTAAGATAGCACTGGGAGTATAAATACTGAATAAAACAGGAAACTGATATACGTACATCATCAACAGACAGATCGGAAATATTCAGTCCATATGATTGTACCAAATCTAAGATATGTGAACGCTTGTGGGTAGGAAAGTTCACAAACTGAGCCAACCACAAAGAACCCACAATATTAATAAAGTCTTTCACAAGAAGTTTCTCAGAACAGCAAATGTGAATGTTGAAACCTCCTAGAATGAGAACCCAATCATACTTTGAGGAGATTTCAGCCAAAAAGTCACAAATCTGATTAATGAAGTCCTTGCTGTATTTGGCAGTATGGTAAAACAGTGCACACATATTTGGGAGATGAATGTCCCAGTTCAAAAGTGTTCAGTTTAAAACTGGAAAAATCTATTGTGGAAACAACAGATTTACAGGGCATATTAGATTAAAAAAACAGTCAATGAACTCCCACCACGTCCAGACGCCCTTGGGGTATTAATGAATGAGCAGTTCATTGGTAAAAGTTCAACAATGGCAGCTGACTCACCAGGAGTGATCCAAGTTTCCGCGACACAGAAAAGTCCTGATCTCTGTCAGTGAAGTTGTCCTCAAGTATAAAAGATTTATACCTTAGAGAGCGACCATTTATCAGGGCAAACCTGAGTGATGGGCAGTGCATTGGATGATCCAGCTTGGAGACAAAAGATGAGGACGATTTTTCCAAGTGCCTGAGGTTAGAAAAGTTCACTCCACGCTAGCGTAGGTCAAGAGGAGTAGGACGGGGGGAGAATGCTACATCCTTCTCAAGAGCAACAACAGGAACGCGCCATTCCTGTACGGGATCCAGTGAGCGCTAAAAGGGGCAGAACTGAGCCTCCGCACTTGCTCGGATCTGAAAGGACTCGGGGGAGCAGGACAGCCCTACTCTAGCTCGTACCAGGCGGTCGCCGCACTTGGCTCACTGACAGCGTAGATTTCGAGAAAGCAGTGGGCAAGATATTGTCCATTGGAAAGCGGGGGCGGCAGAGAGTAGTGACCACAGCATTTCCTGCTGCTTATGATCACACTCCAGTGAAAATATCGTAGTTGGGCGAAGCTTCAAAAGGGTGAATTGAGCATATGTGAAAATTGAGTTTCCACCACTTACAATACAGCACAGCAGAAGAAAAAGAATACAAAATCCAGAGAGCGGTAGAAGGCTTGCCGGTGTCGAGAGGAGATTTTTAAGTGAAAGTCTGCACCTCGCGCTGCTATGCTAGTCCCTGACCAGCCTGCTGTCTGCTATCTGCTCTCTCCCTGTTCGTTTATCCTGTGGCAGAGTATAAAAAAGAATTACACATTCACACAATACATATGTTTGGGCATGCATGGGGAGAGAGATTCTTACCAAACCCTCTCCAAAGAACTCTTCCTCATAAATGCCTTTTATTACTTTACAAAGTTATTACAAAACATTCTGAGAGACAGCCTCTCTTACAGGATCCAATCAGCTCAATAATACATATTCATATATATGCAAAGTGTGCCTGTAGTCCGTCCCAAATAGGTTAAGCCCATTTAATGTATTCCTTTTGGTTGCTAAGCAGAAAACCTTTCTTCTCCCAACAGACCATTTGCACGATCAAACCAACAGATGATTCTTGTTTTTTTCAGAGAATTGTGACCCATTGTCTAACTCATATCCTTTCCTTAACAGTTTTGTCCAGTTAATTGTGACCGTTCCCTTCTGACCCATGGGTCACATCCTGTGCTAACACTTTTCTGCATTTAGTTAATAATTTTAGCACACAACCCCATCACCTTTTGGCCTGTGTATTCATTCAATGCTTGTTTAAAAGTTTTCATTTACATTACCGGACACACTGGTGCCATCTTGAACCGTGTTGTGGGAGGAAGGAGGATGTTTGCCATGCAAACAGCAGGTGTACTCACAGTTTTCTAACGCCTCGTTTCCACAGAGCGGAACAATCCGGCTCGGTCCGGCCCGCTCCGCTATTGCGTAATTCTGGCTTTTCATGAAAGCATTTCCACTGCCTACTGAACTCTCCTTGAGCAGGCGGGGTTTACCCTGAACACTTGCGTGACGTCATACCGGAAGGACGGTTTGGTTTTTTCTTTACACAAATACAACCGCTGTGTTTAATAAAAAGCTCCGTGCGGCGAGGAGAAGAACAACCGTTCTCCTTACCACGTGAATGTACTGAACAGATGACCGGTGTGTAAAGTTGTCGCGGGGATGACGTTTAAACTTACTCCAGTGTTTATGAGTTCACCCGATCAAAGGACTGTGTTATGTGATGCCAGTAGCTCCACCCTAACCGTATGGGACCGTTGTCCTGTTGATCTACACCTGAAGGGAGACCAATAATGGACCGGTACAGGCCTGCTGTATGGGCCACTTTTACAATGGACACAGACAAAAAGGCGGACCGGACCAGACCAAGCCGGACCGCTCAGTGGAAATGAAGCATTAGAAATCCCCAGTTATGACAGGTGATCCGATCTAAACCTCTTTTTTCCCACATCAACGAAGTCCCGATACTCCTCCAGTCTTCTGGATGGGATGGAGTTTAATTGCAGGGCGTGCAGAGACAAGTCCCTGAGCGCGTCTGCTTCAGCTTGAGTGGCAGATCATCAAAGCCCTCTTTTTAGATATTACCCAAATCCCAAATTAGTTTATAGCACAAATTACAAACAGCTAAACCTAAACCCTAACTCTTTCGGCAATGAGCAATGAGGGTTTAAAAAAATTATTTTAAGTAATATAAACCTGATATGGGCAGCTCCAAATCTCTGAAGTTGAAAGGCCTCTTTGCCATTGCCCTAATCTTTGGCTCCCTCCACAGAATCTCAATCAGATTCATGTCTTACTGGGTCACTTCAAAACATTAATATTATCTCCAATCAGTAGAGACATGTCGGTCAAATTAAAAGATTACTTTAAATCTAAATCACTCAAGAGTGTTAAGAAATGTGGGCTTAATTAAGAATTCTACAATATTTCTTGATAAGAAACTATATTATTATTGCTGAGCTTTCCTCTTTTATTAAAAAACTGAAACGAAAAACTTTTCTATTTGAATTCACAAAAACAAACATGTAAAACCAGGGTCTTGAACCTGGGTTTTAAACCAAACCAGTCATCGTGTGAGATGCGTGCTTCACTCAAGGATCTGTGACATTCATGGAAAACAGGAAATTGTTGTAAGGTCATAAAGGCTCATGTTTACATCGGGTACGCAGCTAATGCATGTTTTAGCATAGGATTCATAAATAATATCCAACTATTTGTTGTGCTCAGCGAGAGAATGATTTTCATGTTTCTTCTTCACCTTTCAAGAAAACTGTCATCATGCCTCGACATGATTGTTAACGTGCCGTTTCAGTCTAAGCAACAAAAAACCCATTTATAGGTGAGTGTTCTACGTGAAAGGACAGTGTTCCATGTTCATTTATTAATAATATTATTATTATTTTTTTATCTTAGTTATTTTTTTGGCTCAAAAAAATGAAAGAGTTGTGTTTTAGGAAACTTTATATCAATTTTGCCACTACCAAGATCATCACAAAGCACATATTTGCAGCTTTTCTCCTCCGTAAACAAGTGCATGAAGTGTCATCAGATTTGCTCTCTGACTTTGTGATATCAGGCCGCTGCCGAATTAGCATATGACTCAAAGCTCCAGAGGGCGACACATGCTTTGAGATTACAGCTTCCTCCAAAATCGGCTGAACGGTGAAAGAAACGTCGACTCGCACGTCAGGTGCGATTTACCTCAAAAGCCGCTCGGCCCGAGAGAAAGTGTGGCTGGGTGCGGGGGTGAAAACCTTCCCTGGGACCTAAACACATGCTTTGCTGAACACGTCACTGAGAGCCGCTCCTTCCATTATTATTTTTTTAATTGTCACTGATGTCTTTTTGTTTCTCCATAGGCAACCCTATGCCCTGCAAATGTCAGCTCATTGGTGGGGTTTTTTGGGGATTTTTTTTTTTTTCATTCCATCTTCCAAATCAATAATTTCAAAATTCACCCAGGATGGTAAACGAGAGCGTTTTCAGCTGATTGGGTTCTCTTGGGGTGCCTTTGGTTGAAGAGGTCATTTTTTTTTGCAGCTGCGGATGAGCAGAGAGGCTTGCAGCTGTCTAACCGTGGGAATGCTATTTTGTTCAAAATAAACAGTTGCTCCTCATTCACGGTTTCCGTGCACATATTAACAGATCTCCTGGTAGGCACTGTAGCCTGTGTTTACACTGTACAACAATCTTTCTAAAGGCCATGTTGTGCCACGGTTAATATAACCTCTGCAGGGAAAAACGTGTCGAATGATTAAATCAGCAGCATGCAAGCTCGGGTACAGATGATTGCACCACCTGAAGGTTACAGACTAATTGATTGATTATTTCATGTCCAACAAAAGCAGCTGGTAGTGAGTTCAAGGTGCACACAGCTATTTCCCGTCATGACAAATGTGCAACCCTCTACTTGTAAATCCTGTCCGCTTTGCCAACAGGCAAACTCTGCATTTCAGTCAGGGGGAAGTTCAACCAACCCAAACTTCTATTTTCCTAATATTCTTACAAAAACAGCTGATCGAAGAGGGTACTACATATTTAGTGGGTGGTACTATACATAAATCTGACTCAAATCTGCCGTTTTTTTCTCTGTAGCTATAGATAGTAAAAAAATTTGAGAGCTCTTGAGAGATTCTTGTGATTCATATGACGTATACCAATCAAGGTTACAATCTTAACTTTAGACACAGTAAACGCTTTTGTAAAACCACTTAGAAAGCAAATAACGTGCAACTCAATGTTTTCGAAGCCACATTTTGACAGATCAGAGCCATCTCGAACAAAAACTGTCCACTTTGCTATTGTTTTTTATTAAGCCAAGCTCTAATGTCCATTTTGGCATACAACCGTAGCAAAGTACCTTCTTTACTGCCTCCAAAAGTCCAAATTAATATCCTACAGCACCCTCTACTGGTTGTCTTGGGTCATACATTGTATGGTTGCAACTTAATTTACACGGGGATTGTAATCTGTTTTGGGCAGTGTGATGGAAATATTTCAAGGTGAATGTGAATTATCTGATTAATTACATGTTAGTAAATGCATTTAGGGAATATGTCATGTAGAAGATCATCAGAGTGTTTGAACAGACGTTAATGAGGAGCATATTTGATTAGGAAGCCTCTGACCTAGTTTCCTTTAGCTTGGCGGTGTTAGGCGTTTTGAAAACCTTGGGGAACTAGACATCAGACAGCATGAAGGGAATAATATCGAATCACTTTAAAGGCATTACGCTTGAGGAATGGAAGGGTGCGGGTGGAGTTTGAGCTTGGCCCAGCTTGGGGCACCTGTATCATCATCAGCATCAGAGCCAGGGATTTAAAAAGGCTAAACAACCTGATAAAGAAGGCTGGTTCTGTTCTTGGGACAACTGTGGAAAATCTGGAGATGATAATGCAAAGAAGGATTCTTCATAAAATCAAAAAAATTATGGACAACCCTGAGCATCCTCTTCATGAGACAGTCACACAACAACAGAGCGTCTTCAGTCGGAGGCTTCTTCAGTTTCGCTGCAATACAGACCGCTACAGGAAATCCTTCCTGCCCACAGCCATCATTATCTACAACAACTCCTTAAAGAATTGATTATATGAGCTATACCAACACTTAATTTCCCTCTGGGATCAATAAAGTATTTTTGAATTTTGAATTGAATTGAATTGTATGATCCTGCTAATCTTTTAGTAAAATACAAGAAAACGCCTATTAGTACTGAAGCGTCATCCTTACATAAAGCCAGAAGATGCTTTTTTTCCCCATCAGCGGGCCCGATCAATTGGTGCCAGGCCTGCTCTTATCTAAGCTTTAGAACCGTCTTTTAGGGACTTCTTCAAACAAAAAGGTTGTGTGATCAATTTACAATCTCAGTTTTGTAAAGCTTTGACTCGCTAATATTAGATATAGCTGACTATAGTTTCTCTCTAAGAGTTAAATAATGAACGGACTGAACCTATGTAGTGTTATCTTGTCAAAGTTGCCGCTGAAAGTTCCTTATACTGAAGTCGTATTCATCCATTTACTCATTCACAAACTGATATGCCGATCGATGGGCAATTTAAGGTGATGTGCCTTGCCTGAGTGTACAGTGGGGGAGCTGGAAGAGAACTCACCCCGTGGGAACTTGTCTTTCTACTGAGCCACAGCCGCCTATATTTAGTTTACTTTTCTCTGTCCTGAATTTTTAATTATTTATCTTAGGCATAGATGTGACGTTACACTATATGTGTGAAAAAAAAGATAGCTTGTAAAGAAAAAAAAGTTTTATTTGTACTTTAGAAGAATGACCACTTGGTTGTGTAGGGGAAGCTTTAAGCTGTCTTTAGCCTTTTACATTAGCGATTGGCATAAATGGCTGAAAAACAGGGGTCTCAGTGTGTACAGCAGACCCCCACCTATTCAGGGTTCAGTATTTGTGGATTCACCTGTTTATGTGTTTTTCTGTGGAAACCCCAAATTATTTGTGGAAGATTTTGTTATTGGTGAATTTGTTCTAAAATATTCAAACGAAAATGCAGCTTGAGTATCTGAAATACATAGGTGCATTGACATGCTGCTGGCTGCCATTTGCAAAGCAGCCAATCCAGGAGCAGCATTTGTTTTATTTCCTGCTGATTGCAGTTATACGCATTTTTAAAGACGGGGGTGGGGGGGGGGGGGGTGTTGGTGCTCAATTATTTTAGGATTTTAGCTATTTTGTGGGCAACTCTGGTCCCTAACCCCGTAAATATCAGAGGTTCACTGTATGTAGATCTCTACCCTACTTCAGATATTTCCCAAAAATCTGTCAACATGTCTGGATTCATCATGTCGCTTGACAGGAGATAAAAGCTCAAACTTCTAGTTTAATCGACATGCCTGTAACCAAACAACAAGTGAAATCTTGTGAAAACAAGCTTAGATTTTTTTTAAAGGTGTTTTTTTTTTTTTTTTTGCTTTCTGGGAATCCATTGTGAAACAACTCCATGACACCAAAACAGCGAAATGTGAGACTTTCTCAGCTACAGCTTCCACACTGAAGAGTTTCGGTATTAGTGTCACCTGTGAACACCTATATGTGAGGTGTTTAATGACCCTTAAAATATATGCTTTTTTTTTTATTTTTTAAGTGGTCAGTCAACGGTCATGGACAGCCAATCTAAAAAATAGTTTTTTTGCCAGTGATACGCTCTCCTTCACTTTCACCACGCTCCCTCCAATGAGATTCCCACTGGGTACACCCACTATAGCTCCACGCCTCAGATCCCAGACTGGCACAGTTCTTTTGGGCCTCATCAGATTGAAAAGATTACCCCGCACTGCGCTGAATGCCATGTGTGTACTAGCTTGTTTCCCTAACCTTATCTTGCTCTGCCTTATTTTCCTACATATATATATGATGTGTTTCTCTGCCTCCAGCATCAGTTTCAGCCTTGCTGTGGACGATGAAACCACATCAGCATTTCATCTCTCATGGAAAGATGCGGGTGAAGGGATTTTAGGAAGATACCTTGGAGCAGTGTTTCCCAACCCTGGTCCTTAAGGCACACTAGCCTGCATGTTTTTAGACGTTTGCCTGCTTTAACACGCCTGCTTCAGATGATTGTAGTTCAGCAAAAGCCTGTTTAACAGCCCTTAATTCAAAATCAGGTGTGGGAAACATCTAAAACATGCAGGGTAGTCTGTCTTGAGTAGCAGGGTTGAAAGAAACTGCCTTAAAGGATCCGATCAAAAAGAAATGGAGCAAGTTGCATTTCAAGCCCTTTCTGATGAGGAAATTTATTTAGCGGGTTGACTGATTTTGAGATGGCAATAGTCTCTGAAAATAGGATTTTTATTTTTTGCTTGAATTTGGCTGAAGCCCTCATAATATCAGTCTTATTAAACAGCTAAACTGTGTGTATTTTTATTTTAACATTAATTTAAATATTTGATTTTTCTTTATTTTGCTAATAGGCCTAATTTGCAGTGTAAGCGTACTCTTTTTTTTTTTTTTTGTCACAAGGTATAACAAAACTGGTAAACTAATTGCAACATTTAGGTAAGATGACCATAATCAGATGAACTATTTCTGAGAATGAAAACCCAATCTAAACGAGAAGTGGTCCACATTTAAACCAATATCATCGAAACATGAATTGGGTGAAAAGATTTGAATTAATACCCCATTTTTGTACCCGAGTGGTTTATTTCTCTGCCAAATTTGCAGTTTACCTTTCAACGAGAACCGTTTATAAATGGGAGAATAATACAAAATTGTCAAAGTCATGTAGTTTAACAAAAAAGCAGATTCAAGGTACCTCATTCATATGCAGGATTTTTTTGTGACAACCCTATGGCAGCAAACTGAGCTCAGGGTGAATGCCAGTCCCTTCATGTGTAAGAAGTGATGTATGTAACAGTTTAAAATGTATGTATCACAAAGCCAGGGAGACAGTTGTCGAGCATTTTAAATGAATATTTGCTGTATTTTTGTGAGTGTTACAACATTTTAGTGTTTTACTTGTTTGAATGCAGCTGCGCTGTAAAAATAATTGTAAAGAACTGAAGGATTTAAATAACACACCAAGTTTCTTGGACAGCTTTAGGATTATTTTATGTCGCCTTTGTTTTATTGGACTTTGTGGAGGAGCAGTAAGATGAGGATGAGAGGCCTGATGACATGAAACATAAATAACCGGCTAGTGTCAGAGTCACCCGCTGTTTTATGGCGGCACAGGCTTTCATAGGGCCACTGTGCTCGGCTGTGGGACTGTTTTATTACCTCATAGAAGAGCTTCGTGAAGTGGACTTCCAGCGATGCATTTATTCAGCTTGAAACCAAAGATTGACAATTACTCTAAATTATTACCTTTCATACGGAGATGAAAGAGCCAAAGACAAGTTCTGGCTGATCGTCCAATTCCCCCCCCCCAATCCTCGAGGGATGCATCAAGCCAGCTCATGAACCCGGAACCAGCTGGAAAGATTCACAGCTCGCAGTTGGCTTCGACGCATCAGTGACCTTGCAGATGAGCAGTTTAGGAAGAGAACATGAATAGAGGGACATTGTTTTCAAAGTTTAGATTTTTACACCACGTATGTTTCAGGGAGCATCATGATGGCAGCTCTAAAAATGTCATTGAAGGGCTTCTATAGTCACTTTCACACGCACACTGGGAGAAAAATTACACTTTCCAAGGCTAGTCGCAGGCGGAGCATTTTAGTCAGGACAACATGAAATATTTGAGATCCTTGGATCCTGGATGTTGGAGTTGTGATCCTGATCCCTACTTTCCCACCGGACGTCTGCAAATTGTAATACGCACCTGATAGCCCATAGCGCGAATCGGACGCTTCTCAGCAGTGTTGTGTCAACTAAATTTACGCGACGGGTCAATTTTTTATGCGCTACGCTAATAAAACGTGTTAAGCTCAGGATTTTTGATCGGACCAGACAGGAAGTTAGACACGGGAGCAGTGTAAAGAAGTGCAGAGTTTTGATTGCTTAGCTGTGACAAAGCAAAAAGTGGAACTTATTTGTTGGTCTTTATCACGGACAATGAAAATTAATCCCTGAAGTGGAGAATCACCCAGGTTATATAATACCAGTGATCATTTTTACAAGGACAATATGAAAAAAGAGAAGAAATGGACAGAAATAGGGCGAGTTTATGCTACTTATTAACATAGAATTATACTTTTCCCTATGCATACTACCTTTTAAGTGATCCAATTGCAATTCTCCTGTGATTTCGTGATCTCCCGGGACCAGCCGGGTGGAACAATTTCGTGACTGATACGCATCTAAAACGCTCCCGGTGGGAAGGGACACGCTGCTGAGCTCGAGGGGAAAACGAGTCTATTACGTTACACGCCGCTTACGCGTCCAGTGCAAAGCAGAGGTGATATCTACATCAGCTGACACTTTCCAATGCTTTAAATTAATAGTGTAGTTTCCTGGTATTTCCTGGCGATGTATAGATGAATAGATAGACAAATATCACTGTGAGCTATTCTGCTGCAGCTTGTGTTCATACCATAGATGTCAAGCCTCCCGTTTTGGCTGGGAAACTACAGTATTTTACCCTTCTTTCCCCCCGTCCTCCTGTATTAGTATAATTCCGTAAATCTCCCATATTTTAATAACCGCCACCCAGGCGGTTCTTGCAAGGCTAGTGCAGAGAGTGGGAACAACAAAGAGAAGAGATGGATTGACCTGATGAACGAGAAGTCATTCCTGCCTAAATAAAAAACCCCAACTAATGGTGCGTTCACCCCCGACCGCATTTGAAGCGTCGTGGGCGTCAGGTTTGTAAAGTCAATGGAGAGGCGCGCTGACGTCCATCAGATTCACATGACGCGCGTAACAAAATACGCGCGACATTTGATGTGGTGCATTTTGTGCATTATCGCGTCGCGGGCGTTGTTGCGTCTGCCGCTGAAGTTGAAAAATCTGAACTTCGGCGTCAGTTCGCGCCGCTTCAACCAATCAGGAGCCCTGTGACGTGGTGTCACGTGATGCTGTGACCCAGTTCACGGGGTCAGGTCTGGCAAAATTCATTCATTCAACATGGAGGAAATACTGATAATACTGGCTAATCACCCTGAGCTATACGACACCAGCTGCTTTCTTTACAGAGACAGAAATAAAAAGGACCTCGCTTGGAAGGCGTCACGTGGTGAAGTGGGCGCCCCGTGTACAGACGGTTCAGTCCTTCACGCTGTCACCAGTTCGAGTCCCGGCTCTGCTGACATTTACTGCATGTCATCCCCAACTTCTCTCCCCGTTTCTGACCTATCAAAATAAACCTTTTAAATAAAGGCCACTATGGCCAAACAATGCATAAATATATACAGGATATATATTACAGGTAAATACTGGTTATCAGGCATAACAACGATATAAATATCAAATATTGGTATATTGGCCCAAATGTTCTTATCGGTGCATCCTTTGTAGTTTGCATTTTCCTGGGGGTTTTTGTGCATGCTTTGATTTAGACAAGTTAACAGTTGTAGTGTTTGCCCCAGTAATAGTAACAAAAACAAACTAAACATTTCTGTATGTTTCTTTGATGACATCACATGGTTATCTTTCGCAGTCACAACACAGATCTTGAACTTTTAGGGTGTCCATGGTAAGAAGTTCCTAAAGACAGGAAAGAGGATAAGTGTAATTTCTACATGCTGCTCAATCAGCCTCCAGTGACACAGCTGTCAGCGGAAAAATATGCTGCAGTGTTATAAGATGGAAGCATTTCATATACAGGACATTACTTGTTTTTATGCTTTTGAACTTTTACCCTCTCTTGGAGAATAAATAGCTTGGAGATGATGGAAGACTTCACGCAAGGTAGGAACCTAGAAAATGCGCAAAAATAGTGCTGCTGCATTTAGAAACAATGGTAATTGTGAATACAAGTTGTTGAAACACAAAAGGTCAATAGTTTACTTTATTTTCCCTCGAACTACATTATCCTATTTTATTTTACTGTTTAGATGTATTTCCCTCAACCCTTCCACTTTAAATAATTAAAAATAGGTCACAGTAGAAAGGCTTGTTCAATTACACTGTTTCTAGTCATTTTGTCTCTGAATGTAGCGGCTCATTCATTGTGTAATTAATTAATTATACAATTATGTAATAATTATGTAATTATACAGCAGAAGGTATGAGGCATACCTGTCAAGCTTTGGATTTGAAAATAAGAGAAACCGACCAAGCTGTAGTAGTCACGGAAACTCCCACTCTCGCGTCTGCCATTTTTGTAGCATATAGGACAATGTACTTGTGTGCTTCAGATTTGTATCTATTTTACAGGGGGTATTGTAGTCACCCCTAACATTTGCATTTTTAGATCCCAATGTTCGTAAAAACGTTGGCGCTACGCCCGCCACACTGGCAGACATGGGTGTCTCAGGAGACCTATATCTATTTATAATGGCTGTATGCTAGTACGCATTGTCTTACATGTATTATTGTGTTTCTTACTGAAAATGTTGCTCCTCAGGTTTTCGTTTCTTAAATTTAGTTCAAATAATTCCCTTTACATCCAGATGTACACTATTTATTGTATTCTAGAGCTGCAGTGAATTATCATTTTGTCAATAAATCGGTCGAAATGTTAAATGAGTCGATTAGTCAGTGATTTTATTCCTGCTCTGGTTTCTGCAGCAGCTGCTTCTGTTCTGAATTTATGAAGATGCTACATTATCATTTCTAGTGTAGATAATATTTTTAATGAGTCATAAAATAAGACATTTTGTTTAGAATTATTGATGCATTTTATGCATTTATATTTACGTCAATCTTTGACGCCCATGTTGTGACTATGTCTCTCACTCAGTCTAGGCCCCGCCCCCTTTTGCATTACAGCCCTGCTTTTATTTTGGTGTAGCAGCCCCAAGGTCATCACAGTGAGCACAGATGAGCAAACTTTAAAAAGTTGGTTCTAGGGTTGATTCAACGCTCCATCTACATTGCAGGCACCTGTTTTTTAATTTGTTGTCTTTTTGTGGCAATATATTGGCAAGGTTAGCGTCATGTCGGTCAACAATTTTAACGTTTTCCGGCAGACAATCTTTACTTATGTCGGTAATGTCTGACATGTTTTACACTGCCATTTGTCAACCACTTACTAACTACAATAAAAGGATCAGAATCTGATACGCCTTGTTGACATTCAAATGCTGCGCCCCATCCTGCTTCTCTTTAGGGAAGTAAATTCACTGTCCCAAATTTACAGCTATTTACTTGGCTTCTTAAGGTGGGTTCACACCAAAGCGTCAAAAACGCGGCGCACGCCCAAGTCGGACGCTTGAACATATATCTGAACATATATATGAACGCGTCAGAAAACATGCACGTCATTTTATCTGGTGCATTTTGTGCATCCGCACGTCTCAAGCCTTTTTGCGTCTGCCGCTGAAGTTGAAAAATCTGAACTTCGGCATCAATTCGCGCCGCGTCAACCAATCAGGAGCCTGATGACGTGGTGTCATGCGATGCTGTGACCCAGTTCACGGGGTCAGGTCTGGCAAAATGAATTCATTCAACATTGAGGAAATACTGATAATGTCCGTGGTTAATCACCCCGAGCTGTACAACACCAGTTGCTTTCTCTACAGAGACAGGAATAAAAAGGACCTCGCTTGGAGGAATATAGGTGAGGCAACCTGGTAAGTTCATTTCACTTTTGAAAGTTTTCACGTTACTGACCCTGCGAACCTGCGCAGGGTACTCGCCACAGCAAATAGAGAATGGAGACTCTCTCTTCCAGCTGCCATCATACAAAAAACCTGTCTGGCACTAGCTCCTACCACAAGTTGCATATTTCTGGCTTGACACGGGTCAAAATGGTATATTTTGACCCGTGTGGAGCTGCAAATGTTTTTTGCAGGTTGTTTTCTTGTATTTCCCTTATTTATTTTCCTCTCTTCTATTTTCAAATCCCTCTTTCCCTTTTAACTTTGTCTCACCTCTTTTTCTATTTTTCCCCCTTTCCTTTCTGTCTCTGTGTTTTAAATAAACCCACAGACATTTCTAATAATTCTATAATTGCTGTGGGTTTATTTAAAATTCTTTGGACACAGATATAAATCATCATCAATATATTGTTTATATTGAGTGCTTCTGCTTGGCACTCAAACATAAATTCTGAGTGCCACACTTCCAGACAGGACACATGTAAACAAAAAGGAATACTGTAGATTCTGAAGTAGTGCTAAGACGGCATCCATTGTTCATATTAATACATATTTGGTGGATCGATTAAAATAGGCAGTTATGGTGGGTCTCAAGTGTTCACAGATTTTAGCTATTTGTGGGCGGTTATGGGCCCATAACCCCATGTCCACTGTAGGCTAGCTGTTATATCCCTAGCTTCAGCACAGACTTCCTGACCTACTTTTCAGAATTTCTCTCTGAGTTCACTTTGGCTGTTGTAAATTGCAGGGAAGACACTGACTGCTCAAAAGCTGTCTAAGAAAGCTATTCCCTCAAAAATAGATGTCCCAGCTCCTCGAACTGGCCTCCTCCCAATTCAGTCTGTGATATACGCTTCGACTTTCAGAGTAACTGGAACCATCAGAGCTGAAGTCGCACTTATCTGCCAAGTCATTTTCTTTTCAGTGATTTTGTAATCAGTTTCTTATCACAGTTGCCTCCAGCTCACTTCTAATAGGTCTCCCTGTAGCTAATAAGCACCCCTCGTACCGTATGCCATTAGCCCCTTTAATGAAAACGTGACCCCTATCTGCGGCCCTGGCTCCATCTCCGGCTGAGCTCATTCAAAGCTGTGGACATCACAACAGTAAAGCGCTAGAAAATGTCAGTTCTCGTCTTTATTCAATTTCATATTAGGAATGTAGAGAGCTCAGGTCCATGGTCGCCTAAAAACACCTGCTTCTGTTCATGAAATGGAAAGTAGATGGGATTGTTGATTAGTTTGTAATATTAATAGTTTCAAACAAATGACCAGATGTACATTAAACAGAGCATGCATAGAAAGGTGACTTTTAGTTTCTATCGAATTGATATTCGGATAATATTTACAGTGTTGACTCTGCTTCTTCATACCTACTAGAATTCACTCTGACAAGCTTGATATCAACTTTTGGACCAAGTCCTGACTGATAGTGATCTGCATTCACATTTTTTGGAGATGGGTCCAAAACTTTAATGCTCTAATCTTAAAGCTACTTGATTAGGCTGTAATGAACGTGCCATAATGCAGATATGCCACAAATCCGTGCAAGATGCCTCCAAACCTAGGGGATGGAACTGCTGAACCCATACAGTTGATCTTTAATGGGTTAAAATTCTTACGTTTTTGTCATGTAAAAAATGAGACTTTCATGTTCGTTGTTTTCACTTACCGACAAGGCAACCAAAAAAAGCCTTGTTCGGCCGTACTTTCCCTCTGAGGCAGACGGACAGGAAAAAAGGGAATGCCGAAGGATGCTACATGCTAGCTTCGCTAATGCTACAAGCTAACGTTACGACGCTGAAGTTTGAGAGAATTAAAAAGGTGCAGTAAAGCTCCTGTGTCTGCTGCAGTGAAACTCTACAGGTATACATCCGCATACACCAGATCCCTGTTCACGCTGTTAGAATTGTTTTTTTTGCATGTGCCAGATCCATGTTTGTTTTGACACACTATTTGTTTTCGTATGGAATGATGCCTTATTTGTCCCTCAGCAGCAGCAAATTTGTATTTGCATCAACAGCAAATTGACAAATGGAAGCACACAGTGGTGCAGTAAAGATACAAAATGCACGATTAATCAAAAGGTACATACTTAAAGGATATTAATACTTACTAAGTGTTATCTTGTCTGTTGTTTTGCCATGCAGGGAAGAGACACTTTAAAAATATATATGTACAGTATATTTTATAAATAAGGGCTTAATTTTTCCCTACTGACTGGTTTTGCCCTAAATAAAGAATTAACATTTTTTTCAAATTGTAGCTAATTAATATTTTTGGCTCTCAACTAAGAAGAACTCTGTACCTTCAAAATATTTTGCCATAGTATTGAAAATAGTATTGAGTACTGAGTATTTTTCTCAGTATCGAATTTGAAGTTTTTGTATCCTGACAAACATATCTTCAAGTGATCCCTTTTGTAATATTACCCAAAACGTCACATTATTTTCATTACCTCCGCCAAGGAGGTTATGTTTTCATCAGAGTTTCTTAGTTTGTCTACAACTCAAAAAGATATATAAGGATTTAGATGAAATTCTTCTGGAAATGTCCGCAGTGGGACCAGGAAGTGTTGGTGGGGGGGGGGGGGGGGGGGGGGGTCTGGATGATCTTCTTAATTAATAGACCTGTTTTGTAACTCTTCTGGTGAGTCCAGACAGATGGAGGACACAACCAGCACCTTTTAGAAATTCTGGCAGTGCCTTTATTGTTGCCGACGACCTGTTACCTGCCTCACTATATCCCGTTTTTGTTGTCCCATATTTTCCACAGTTATTAGTGACTGTTTTTAATTATACCATGGAATATACAACACTTTAGCTTAAGGACATGCTAAGATAGCTCAACTTTATTCCAGGTTGAAGGCAGGGTATAGGATTTCATTTTAAAACACTTTTTTAAAACACTTTTTTAAAACGGCAAAAATTGCTCTTCATATACCAGTGGGAACCTATAAGTTAGGAGTTCTTAAACTTGACAGAGCAACTTTCATTCTTTATACAGCGAGAAACCCTGGGAAAACCTCATCCAATCAACTTCCACGGTCCGTCCAAGATAAGAGGCTTGTAAGCAAAGCTTCCGTGTTCCAGCACCTCCCCCTCTGCGCGTCCCCTTCGTGTGCACGCAACGCTCGTTCTAGCCTGTAAACAGGAAGGGAGCTCGTGCTAAACTGAACCGAAAACGCAAAGCTGTTGTGGAAATAGCAACGACAAAGAAGAAAGCCGACGAAGAGCGTGCTTAAACCCGAATCTGCATCGGAGCTGATGCATTTACACGGTGGTGTCAACTCAAGGAAGCTAAGGGCTTGCTAACGGATGCGTTGGTTGCTGATTTTCTCCTGGACAGGTAACACCACGTTATATTCTGTGACTTTGGTTGAAATGGCGGAGTGAAGTGTGGGGTGAAGTGGCGGAGACCCAACGAGACCACGCTGGCTGTGCGTGCCTGTGTTATTGAGGCGTGGCTTAGTGGGAGAGCATGAAGCAAGGGGTGGGACTTTTTGTTTTTATTAATAACGCCCTCTCAAGGAGCGCTCCCACAATCGTATACCCTGCCTTTAATCATCAAAATTCTTTGTTTATGGTTATGAAAATGTATGCAACATATTTGCTTTTCGTATGAAATCCATGACATATTTGTCTCTGCTAAATGATATGTGGAAAAATAAATTAACTATCACAGAGCCAATTTTTTTAGATCACAGAAACCTTGTATCTTAAAAGGGGTGTGTATACTTTTGACAGCCTTTGTTTAAAAAAAAAAAAAAGAATCACTTGGCATAAATAAGTAATTATCAAAGCTTTATTATTTCTTTAGAGCTTTACTCATGAAGAAATCCATAATTCATTAAACTGTTCTCCATGTGTTCGATGCTTAGTATTCCTCTAATGATGCAGTTCAAAGCACATGGCTCAATACAAAATGTTTTCTTCAGCCTATTAAAGATGAGGACAAACAACTATGCCAATAGTCATTATAAACCAGTGTAACAGTTTTAACCTTAAATGCTTCTGGGGATTGCAGCCCCCAAAGGTTATCTCCTGGTTTTTAGACTCACCCTTCAGTTCTTCACTGACGTTTTTTTCTTGCTCCATTACTGTGCAACAAGAAATGTGATGCAGTCATTTTGCGCAGAACCTCTGACTCTGAAGTAGAGGTATTTGGTAAACCCGGCCAGGTTGTTCTTCCCAAGATGTGTTGGCATCCCACGGGATGTGTCTCTGTTCTCTGTTTGGGTCAATTGTTCTTCAAGGTTTCAGCGTTACATTCCAACCTATAATACATTTTTTAAGCAGTATGGCTATGAAAAATGCAAGCAGAAGTCAGTGTGTAAGCTCAGGGAGAAAGAAATATACCCTTTTACCAATGTTTGTTTAGCAGAATGGCTGGAGCTGGAGCAAAGGTGTCAAACTCCAGTCTTTGAGGGGCGGCGTCCTGCAACTTTAGTCTTTTTTGAAAGCACCTGAATCAAATAATTAGGTTAGCAACAGGACCCTATAGAACCTAACTGCTTGCTGAGGAGGCAACTTAAGCATTTGATTTAGGTGTTTTGGACCATGAACACATCTAAAGGTTGCAGGACACCAGCCCTCGAGGACTAGAGTTTGACACCCCTGAGCTGGAGCATGACCAGAGTGCCCGCTTGGCAAAACAGTATAGTAGTATATCTTACTGATACTGAAAATAGCACACCTTGATTTTCCCCTATGTAGATTTTTGCCTTTGATCCAGCTAAAACAAATGTTTTTAGAGCTGCAAAAGCCGCAGGACTCTTTGGAAAACACTTAAAATGCATATTAAAAGGAAATTTGTTTGGTGGTATAGGGCAGGTTGGCTGCAGACAGTGAGGTTCCCGGTGTGCCTCTCTCTCTCTTCCCCGGGGTAATAGGGGCCGATTTTTACTTCATAAAAATAAAAACAATTCCTCACACTGTTAGTGTCAGTACTTGGGGAAATATCATGCATATTTTGCATGAAAACACCTAGAAAGTACTGTCAAAACTAGAAATTGTAAATTACCTCTAGATTTTAAAACATTGCTCAATTCAATCAATCAAACTTTATTTATAAACCTCTTTTCATGCAAAGATTGCAGCTCAAAGTGCTTTACAGATTGAAATGACCCCTCATAAACCACATTCCCATCCCTCCCCCACATATTTAAAAGCATGATCACAATTATACATGCACCGGCAGCAGCACATCAACAGCAGCAGACAAGGCACCGTCACAAGGCGCCCAGTGGAGGCAAGGCAGATACCCTCACCTCTATCCAAGCGCTACCTGGAGAGCATCCAGGCAGCCACAGTCGACCACCGCTCCCGAGGCAGAGGGATCCCATAGAGGAAACACTGGAAAGAAGATTAAAATAACAGGTTAAACTATAAAAATAAACAGTGGATAAATATGATATGACTAAGTAGTAAAACATTGATAAAATACAAGTAAGCTTGTGCCAGAGGTGAGGGCCATAATACTGAAAAGACGCCTCGCCATGAGTGTGTCATGATCTTTGGGATGACAAGGAGACGGCTGCCAGAGGAGCACAGAGACCACGAAGGTTCATACGGTAAAATCAGTTCTGTAAGATATGAAGGCCTAAGACCATTAATAAACTTAAAAACCATTAAAAGAACTTTTAAATCCATCCTAAAACATACGGAAAGCCAATGCAATGAACTTAAGACAGGTGTAATCTGCTCCCACCTGTTGGTCTTTGTCAGGACACGTGCTGCTGAATTTTTTAGAAGTTGCAAACCTGAGATATTCTGGGAAGACCAGAAAGCAGGGCATTACAGTAATCAATTCTACTGTAGATAAAAGCATGCATTACTGTCACCCAGGTTCTTCACTTGTAAAGAAGGATTAAAAGACAGTGATTGTAGTTTTGGTAAAAGTTTCTCTCTCTGAGCCCCTTGACCAATGACTAAAACTTCCGTTTTGTCCTGGTTGAGCTGGAAAGTTTTCTGCCAATTGACATGTTGCTCAGTCCCGCTCAGCCCGCCCTCTGAACCCAAACAAACCAATAGCATTTAACTACCAGTTTCCCACAAATCAACCCGGACATTGTCGCCGTCTTGCTCCATAAGAAGCATTAGGACCTGGGACACTTTTGTGGTTTTCCTGGCTTTATTTGGTTTTAAGGCACACATATGGTTGAATGATGTGCCTGAGGCACATGCAAAACCGATACACTGTATCCAGAGGGGATATTCAACAAAGTTGATTTTATCCTGTTTCCCAAACAGAAACAAAACATGGAGAAATGTCTTTGTTGGATAAAGCTGTGTGGAAAACCACACAGTCAACTTAACATGACAACTATGAACAAGAATATATGTCAACAAGATGTACTTTTGTAGAGATTCTTAGTAAGACAATGTTCTTGTATATTCTCAGCAATCAGGTCATATAAGTTAATATCAATCACATAAAGACTAGTGGTAATGAGATTTCTTAAGCTAGCCTCCTAGCAGGCTATAGGAGAAACTTTGTTGACATCTTTATGCACATGCGTGAGAAGTTTGGGTGGCAACAAAAAACAAACAAAATGGCGGGCGATAAAGACGCAACGAACATTTTCAAGAGAGTTAGAGGGTGAAATCCCCAATATATAAGCACTTTAACATCTGAAGACTAAGAAGAGCTTTAGAGAGAAGCTTAAAATCTATATTCATGACAAAATCTAAGTTATCAGAATCAGAATCAGCTTTAATGGCCAAGTATGACACATACAAGGAATTTGACTCCGGCAACTTTTCTCTACAGTACAGAACTTAAGTGAAATAAAGAAATAAATACAAATAAATAATAAAGGATAATATATACACCAAACCGGGGTTATTTTACAGTGAGTATGTACAGCAGTGCAGAGTTATAGTTTATTATGTGAATGGACTCACACTCTGTGACTACACAGAGTTCATCAGAGCGACAGCCTGGAGGAAAAAACTGTTCTTGTGTCGGGTGGTTTTGGCGTACAACGCTCTGTAACGCCGGCCTGACGGGAGGAGCCTAAACAGGTTGTGGCCAGGGTGTGAGGGGTCTGTGGTGATTTTTCTGGCCCGCTTCTTGACCCTGGACTGGTACAGGTCCTGAATGGAGGGAAGATCAGTACCTATGATCCTCTCTGAGGACCTGACTGTTCTCTGCAGTCTGTCCTTGTCTTTTCTGGTGGCGGATCCGAACCAGACAGAGATGGATGAGGTCAGGACAGACTGGACTATTGCTGTGTAGAAGATGGTTAGCAGTTCCTGAGGCAGGTTGAACTTTCTGAGCTGACGCAGAAAGTACAGCCTTTGCTGGGCCTTCTTTCTTATATAGTTAATGTGGGAGGTCCACTTCAGGTCCCGTGTGATGGTGGATCCTGAGCGGGTTTAGCTCCAGGTGGTTCTGACTGCACCAGAGGACCAGCTGTTCCACTTCCCCTCTGTATGCAGACTCGTCACCATCACGGATGAGTCCAATGATGGTGGTGTCATCTGCAAACTTCAGGAGTTTCACAGAAGGGTCCCTTGACGTGCAGTCAGTGGTGTAAAGGGAGAAGAGCAGTGGGGAGAGAACACATCCCTGGGGGGCGCCGATGCTGAGGGACCGGGAGCTGGATGTGAAGTTACCCAGTTTCACCTGCTGCCTCCTGTCAGTCAGGAAACTGGTAATCCAAAGACAGGTGGAGGGAGGCACGGTGAGCTGGGACATTTTTTGATGGAGGAGCTCTGGGACGATGGTGTTGAATGCAGAGCTGAAGTCCACAAACAGGACCCGAGCGTAGGTACCTGCAGAGTCTAGGTGGTGCAGGATGTAGTGGAGAGTCATGTTGACTGCGTCATCCACTGACCTGTTTGCTCTATAGGCGAACTGCAGGGGGTCTAGCAGGTGATTCGTGATGTCCTTCAGGTGGGTCAGCACCAGTCGCTCAAAGGATTTCATGACAACAGATGTCAGGGCGACTGGTCTGTAGTCATTTAATCCTGTGACTGGGGACTTCTTGGGAACCGGAATGATGGTGGAGCGTTTGAGGCAGGAGGGGACCACACACAGCTCCAGGGAGTTGTTGAATATCTGAGTGAAGATGGGAGCCAGCTGTCCAGCACAGACTTTCAGACAGGACGGAGACACTCCATCAGGACCTGATGCCTTCTTAATCCTCTGTCTCTGAAATAGTCGACGTACATCCTGTTCACAGATCCTCAGCGCGGCCAGGGGGTCAGGTACGGGGGTGGTTTGGGGTGATGCTAGGCCTTTTGTAATGGAGATGGTGGGGGAGGTGGAAGGTGTGAAAGCCGTTTCAAACCTGGAGAAAAAGTCATTGAGGTCCTCAGCCAGGTGGGGGCTCCCCACAGGGTGGGGGGATGGTCTCCTGTAGTTGGTAATGGTCTGCAGGCCCTTCCAAACTGCAGAAGAATCGTTGGCAGAAAAACGCTCCTTCAGCTTTGCACTGTAGTTCCTTTTTGCTGCCTTGATCTCCTTTGTCAGCTTGTTCCTGGCCTGCTTGTACAGGACCCGATCTCCACTCCTGTAGGCCTCCTCCTTGTCCTGGCGTAGCCGTCTCAGTTCTGCAGTGAACCATGGTTTGTTGTTGTTGAACGTGCAGAAGGTTTTGGTCTGCACACACACGTCCTCACAAAAGCTGATGTAAGATGTCACAGTGTCGGTCAGTTCGTCCAGGTCTGAGGCTGCTCCTTCAAAGACGCTCCAATCAGTGCAGTCAAAGCAGGCCTGTAACTGCATCTTTGACTCATCAGTCCATCTCCTCGCAGTTCTTACCACAGGCTTAGCAGATTTCAGCTTCTGCCTGTAAGATGGGATGAGGTGGACCAGGCAGTGGTCAGAGAGTCCCAAAGCAGCACAGGGGACAGAGCGATATGCATTCTTTATTGTGGTGTAGCAGTGGTCTAAAGTGTTCATGTCCCTGGTAAGACACGTCACGTGTTGTCTATATTTAGGCAGTTCAAGTTTGAGATTTGCTCTATTAAAATCCCCGAGAATGATTAGCAGAGAGTCCAGGTGAGTTTTCTCCACGTCTGTGATCTGGTCGGCGAGGTGATGTAACGCCTCCGTTACGCACGCCTGCGTGGAATGTATACAGCGACCAGCACAAACGAGGCGAACTCCCGCGGTGAATAAAATGGTGTACAGTTTATGAAAAAAGACTCTAGGTGAGGGCTGCATGTCTTCTTTAACACTGTGACATCTGTACACCATCCTTCGTTTATGTAGAAGCACGTTCCTCCTCCCTTTGACTTCTCAGACAGTTCCGCGCAGCGGTCCGCTCGGAACAGCGCTGTCCGGGATGGGTTCACTGGACCAGGTTTCAGTGAAGCAAAAGGCGGCAGAACGGCGAAAGTCTGAGTTCTTGGATAGGAGAAGGAGCAATTCATCTATTTTGTTAGGCAGAGAGCGGACGTTCCCCAGGTGTATGGAAGAGAGAGCAGTGCGTAATCCCCGCTGGCGCAGCTTGACGAGCACTCCAGCTCTTTTCCCTCGTCGGCGTCTCCGTCTAAATCCACAGAGCGCTGCTGCTCATCCGATCAGAATCTCCATAAAGCAGTCTGGTTGAGTAAAAACCGGTGAAAAAAGTCCGGCACTGGATAGCCCTATTTGTAAGAGTTCCTCTCTGCTAATTTTAATAGCAGAGGGAGTGCAGAAAACTACGCAAAAAAGTAAAACAGTAACTAATACTAGAGAGCGAAGTATCGAGGCGTCCATACGCGGCGCCATCTTAAAAAAAAAAAAAAAAAAAGAAGCGTATTCAAAGCTTATATGAGATATGGGAAAACGTTGATCGAAATCTGCTCGTGAGACATTTACTCCTATTTAATAGAATGCCTTTGACCCCTCACTCATAGAAAATGAAAGGCTTTCAAAAGTCTTAAGGCCTATGATTATTTTGTTTCAAGGAAAGTTTAGCCGGTTCTTAGCTTGTTCGTTCTAATAACCGGTTTGCGTTTCCACAGACACGGAGCCTTGTCGGTGCTGCGTCTTAACGTCATCTAAATCGTAGCACGCAGCGGTATACGCCCCCATGGGGGAGACCAAAAGAGGAAGCGCGAGAATCTCTTCTGCGAAACAGAAAGCCCTGGTTGTGCTAAAAGCAGAGGGTCATAGCGTGATTTGCATCACCTGTGGGTGATTGCCAAAGAGAACGACGGGGAAATGTAGTGGCTGTTGTACAATTTCAGTTATCCCGTGAATTGAGAATTTTAATGGTGACTGGTCTCTGGTGAAAAACTGAAGTAGAAACACGGCTCTTATTGTTTATAATTTCAACCTTCAATTACATCTAAACGGTTGAGTTATAAAAAATGTCTCCCCCCTCAGAGTTGTCATGACGGTAAACCTGACCTATTAAACCTAAAATGTTTTTTTTCTACCAGGCTGTAAACATGTTTATTTCTGTTGTGAAGTTGGCATTTTCAACATAGGGAGTCTATTAGGGTTTTTCCATTGAGGAAGAACCGGAGTTGGTGCTAGAGCCAGAGTTTAGCCGGCTCTTAGCTTGTTCGTTCTAATAACCGGTTTGCGTTTCCACAGTCACGGAGCCTAGTCGGTGCTGCGTCTTAACGTCATCTAAATCGTAGCACGCAGCGGTATACGCCCCCATGGGGGAGACCAAAAGAGGAAGCGCGAGAACAGAGAAAGATAACAATGGAGAACGCCATCCTGCCATTTCGAATGCTGCTGTTGTGCTTCCACACTTTGCTGGATTTGCGAAGGTGTGTGAAAAAAAAACGCTGGCTGTTTGTTTAATCTAAAGTAGTCCTGCCCAGCACACCTCAACATTGTGGGAGGGGTAGAAACCGGTTCTTAGAAAGCACCAGTTTACCCCACCTTCGAGTTGGTGCTTGGCTAAGCACTCGTTCCGAACCGAAAAACGGATGCTTGCACAGTGGAAAAACAAAGAACCGGTTTTAAGTCAGACTCTACCACCAAACCAACTCTGGAACCTGGTCGATGGAAAAGGGCTCAATGGGAACTTGCTCCTCTCTGCAGCCAGCCCCTACTGGATAAGCAGGGAACTGCTATTTTTGTCACTTCCCCAGTGGCCTCACATCTGACTGGAGGAGTTTGATCTTTTATGTAAACATGCAGTTCAGCTGCAGCGCCTTCTCTGAGTTAGTAACAGTAACTAAGGTGGATGGGACTTAGTAGGACTGAGCAACAATCTGTCATTTGGGGTTCATGTGGCTCAGAGGTAGAGCAAGTGTACCATATACAGAGGTTACAGTCCTCGACCGGCTGCACTAGGTATGATTCCAGGCCCTGGTCCATTTTCTACATGTCTTCTTGTTCTCTCTCCCTGTCCTCTGTCTTTAGCTATTTTTGGCTAAATTTGTTAAGAGTGCTGCTATTAGCTTTAGCTGGTTGGTCATCCCGCTAATATTCAGCTTAAATTCTCAAATTTAAACAGATTTTAGGAACAGGGAAATAGAAAAACAACAATTTGACAAGCTTCCAGTTCTTCCTGCAATACACGGGTAAGAACCTTATTGCCAGGACGCAAAAACAGAAAAGCTTTTATGAGATAATGACTCTGATATCATAATTATGCTCCAACATTCTCCCACTATCTCAGCCATTACCACCCATCTTTTATTTCCGTCCTCCTCTACTCCTGCCCTCTCGTCTCTTCCTCCCTCCTCGTCTCCCTCCTCTTGCCGGTGTCCATACAGCGCACTAATCACCAGCTCAATAAATCAGTGGCTCGGCCGATAGCCATTACTTCAAATTAGAGCTGCTTGCCCCGTGAGGGAAAGCAGCTGACGCCTTCATAAAGGCGCCTTTCATTAGCGGCTATCGACCGGGCCGAGGTAGCAGCGAGCCCGCGGGACAGCTCGCACAGCGGGGGGGAGAGAGAGATGAGGGAGGAGGGGGGGAAGAAGACGAAAGAGACAGACTGCTTCACCACGAAAACTCAAAGTTGGTTCCAGTAAATAAATCTTGGCTGCAGATAAATTCTCCCTGCCAGGATTTACTCTCCTTTCAACAGATGGGATTGGGTGTGCTGCCTCCGAGAGGAAGAATTACAGTATGTGTGCCTGTTTTGAGGCAGGGAAAACATTGCGGGACGTAGAAGATGGTAGCCTTAGCGTGTCTCTCTCTTTCTGTCCCTTTTGCTCTGACTCGATCCGTCTGAGGCGTCGATGTGGGTCACATCTAAATCTGCACATCGAGCACCCGTTTCCTCCCCCCTCTCTGCTCACTCACACATGTTCATACAGCACTTATGTAAGGGCAATGCTTTTTTTTTCTTCTGTGTTTTTATTTCTTGTTGATGTAGGTTTAGACTTGCTGTTCATTCTTTTGCACCCAGATGGCAGTGTGGGATAACCATTTTGAGCTGGAAGTCTTGGTCATTATGGTCCAGTCACCCGCTACCTCTAACAGAAAAACCCAGGGATTCAAGGCTGCACACAGTACCTCCATTTCTGTTTTCTCCTTGGCCACTTGGAATAATAAATCAGACATCTTACAGAGAGACATGCATTCAAATCCCCACCTCCTCCAGCACAACCGTTTCATCCAAAAGAAAGGTGGATTTAACTCCTCTCTGTTTGACTGGCTGGTGTGGGGTAATGAGACAACATGATGCAAGGCATTCCAAGCAGGACAGAAAGCTTGTTGAAATAAATGCTTCAAATACCTCGCAAAGCCCCCGCTAGATCTCCGACGGAGGGGCTCAGGCTACAAATCGTGTGGCTGATACTTGAGCCTGCTGCTCACATCTCATTTTCTCCAAACAGCTAGTGGCTGTCAGACCATCATCACTCCTTAACTGTAAGTGCCCTAAATGACAGTTACGAGCATTTACTCTCCACTCCACCTTTAAAGCATGTGTCCTTGTCACAGCCACTTCTTTGATCCGCTGGGGCTTCATTGTTCCCGAAAAGCACATTAAGGACCAGTAAACTCTCCAAATCACGAAAGGACATAATGCTCTGGGTTGTTGTTTTTTTCTGCTTTGCACCTGACGAGCATAGATAAACTGTTTTTCAAGAGGTTGGCTGTTGGATTTTATTTCAAAAGACACATAAAGACATAGAAGATACACAAAGTACTCAGAAGCTAAACTGTTAAAATGCAGCTCATCATAACTCAATTCAGAAATTCTTTATTTATCCCAAAGGGAAATTAAATGTTGTAACTCATATCATCCAAGTATCTTCAAAGAGTCATTGTGGATGGTGCTGCTGTGGGCAGGAAGGATCTCCGGTAGCAGTCAGTCTTGCAAAGAATCTGAATAGGACTCTGACTGAAGGTATTGTTGCTGTATGACAGTCTCATGACTGTCATGACATGCTGACAGCTAGATATCCAGGCAACAGAAACAATATTTCATAGTAGGATCTTAATTTTAAAAAAGGTGGTATTTATAGAGTATTTTGTATCGCCGAATTGGCCGGAATGTTAGGGGACTACAACTGAATAGCCTGCATTAGAATTAAACAAGATCGGGTGAAATGGAGGCTTTATATATCTGTGAAGCAAAGCCGATACCAGCACCTTGCAAAGAAGCCTTAGCAAATAATTGCAGTGCAGAAGACGTTTTTCTGTGCAAACTAGGCCTATACAAAACAAAGTATTGGAATAATTTAACATGAAAGACCAAACAAAATGAGTCATTTCTATTTTATTCATTACAACCTTCACTTAATCCACATGCTCATAGCAGTTTCCAAACACTTTTGTAATCATGGTTTTTTTCTACAGTTTTTCTTGGTCTTGTTCACATTCGTCCTGAATATGGCTTACCCACAATTTGCACTGTATGCGCTCTGCTCCGCTCCGGCACGTACTCCACATCAAAAAAGCTCCCATTGTAGTCAATGAAAGCATTTCTACTGCGGCCGCCGTTTCGCCATCCGGCAAAAATAGGATCGTTTCTATTTTTACCGGACGCCGGACCAAGTCCGCAGTCAATCTACACAAATAACTATCACCAACTGGATATAGAACAACCACATTTCCAGGTGTTTTTCAAAATAAATCAATAAAGACGGACTAGACATTTTTTGTATGCATAGCTATATTAATATAAGCCCTCGTATATTTATACATATGTTGTGCAAAATATCTTGACACAGAATAACAGAGAATAACTGTTCTTTTCTGTTCGTTTTCCACGGAATGAAGAATTTTGTTCTGACTACCGCATATATTACTGGCTTTTATCGCGAGATCTCGCAATTCCCGCGCATGCTTCTTTGACCACCTCTGGGCTGCGGACCAGAGCGGAGCAGATCTAGAGCGCATGCAGTGGAAATTGCGAACGGCTGCGGAGTGCCTGGCGAACCGGACCGGAGCGGCGCGCATGCAGTGCAAATCGGGGGTAAATGTCGGCACTGTCAGATGAGCTCTGACTAGGTGATGATTTTTCCTAGGCCGATTATGGCTGGATGTGTAAAAAGAGTCGACATCTAGTGCAGATTCAGCAAGCCGCATGCATGTCTTGACTGAATGACAAGTCATGTATTTTAGCAAGCTAATTAACAAGAGAGATGTGGGGGGTCGCCCGTTTATCTTAGCTAGTTTGGAGGGTAGCTTCCTGGGATCTGTGCGTACACCTGTGGCGAGTCAGGTGGTCTTTAGATAACAAAAAGCAGGCTAGATTAATTATTGAGATTAATAGCTCACCTGTAATTTTTTTCCTTTGAAAAAATCTCGGACATCCCGCTGACCAGCCGCTCGTTTGGCCATAAGGTGAACCCCAAAAATGTCTGCATAAAATGAATCTCATTCCGACCTCTGGCATCTACAAACTGTTTACTTCATAAAATAAATACGTTCGCACTTAGTTCAAAAGTAAAAGTTCTCCTTCTGTAATAGTGCAGTTTTTTTATGATCGATGTTTTAATTCGGGACTAGTTTGTTTTCGCCGTAGTGAGAAAGGAGGGATACGGCTGCTGCGTACCCGTTTTAGACCAATGCGGTGGCAGAGTTTAACTGACGTGATGACGTATGCGGATATGAAGACAGCTAAGGTCATGATGAAAACTTCTTTAAAACTTTTACAAAACTGAGTAAAGGCATGTAGGCCTATGTAAAATGTGTCACATGCATTTAACTTCCGTGAAACATGAACAAGACATGGATTTCATGTTAAATCCATCTCTTGGTCATGTTTTTCCACCTTTATATTAATGTTACCATTGAAAGTGAGACTACTTTGGCTGGTGCAGCTCCCAGTCTTATCTGTTTCAGGTGAACTGTTCTGTCTGCTGTGTTCAGATATCCCCAGACAGCTGAAACACTCATTAAATTTCATTACATTCACTGCAAAGTGCTACATTTGTCAAGCAGAAGAGCAACTTTATGTATACGTTTATTACCCACATGATTATCTGGGATCACAGTGAAACAAGTTACATGCAGAACTATCCGTGAGTTATTTCAAAACAAAGGTGAAATATGCTAACATTAGCTTAGCACTGCAGCAAGCTACTAAAGCATCGTCAGTAGGAGGAGAATGTAACTTTATACACTGTGGCCAAGACAGTGGAAGTCTGTCTTAAGAGACCAATTGCAAAACTATGGATATTTAATGTGACATATTGTCAGGACCCCTGTCAGAGCAGCACACTTAGACATTCTTGCATAATCTATAGTTTGGTATCAGGAATAAAGATTTAAATAATCAAACAAACAAAGAAATCCAGATAGTAACAGTAAAAACACTTTTGTTTTCTCTCTGTTAATTTTTTTTTTTGTGGTATAATAAACAGTTTAAATCAGACATAAATAACATCGTGAATGCTCAGTGAAAAGGTTTCTCCCATCTTCATGAAATATAAATGTTATATATTTAGAATTTCTATTGTCAGAGAGGAGGAAATTAGATTTTTCACATACAATTTTTCACTTGTAAAAAAACAAACAAACGACGAAAAAAACTCCATATGAGTCAATTAAAGTTTCATAAGAATTGAAATCACTTACACCGTCTCTATATTGAAAATGTTTACATGCATATAATTCGAATTTAGACAAAGCTGCTTTTTCTGCAAGGTGTAATGAAGCACAACTGGGTTTGAAAACGATGTAGGTTCGAATTTAATGAAAGTGTTGAAATGAGTCATCTATTGACTGATGGTTTATAAACACATTTATTCGATTCTTAAACTGATTTCATACAAAATCTGTGACTAAATATAGAACTTAATTCAAAAGTTTGCTATGCTATTAATATTTATTGTCCAGCAGTTTTCCAACAAATTCAAAGCAGAATGTTTATGAAAATGCCTGAAAAATGTAAAAATATTTTTTTGCCCATTATTCGGGCTTGTTGGCAAATCAGCAGCCCTCAAATAAATGCAGCCTCTTAAAGCTGCTCAACAAAAATCCTCCACATTGGAGGTGGCTAAATGGTCAAATCACAGCTCTTATGTACAGTGAAAACTAATATTTCTTTATTGAGTCCTTGTCTATATGGAACACATTCATTTTCACCATTGCAAAATGTGTAACAAACCTTCATCTTGCATTGTCATGCCATTAACTCATACAGGAGAAAATATAGGAATTTCAAGGTTAAATTGAACACATTCATCCAGTGGGGAAAATATTACATTAAGAAAGATAAAAAAATAAATAAATAAATAAAAAGTGGGGGAACACCTGCTCTAAATACTTTGTACAATTACGTTGTGCCAACAGGACAACAGTTAGTCTACTTTTATTAAATTCCACAAAGTTGGAGTCTGCAAACAGAGGGATGTCTGATCATTAATCTTGATAAAATCTCTCTATTATTGTCCTGAGTCCTCTCTCGTGCGCTCTCTTCTTCTCTTCAGCTCAGCCCACAGGGTTTAGGTCTGGGAACTGAGATGGCCAGATGGTGAACCAGTTCTGTGTTGATGTGGCCAAATGTGTTGAATCATCATTTTGTTAAAAACACCCATTTTCACTTTACACTTAGAGTCAACTGGGTGTTCATTTAAGATGTCCTGAAGAGTTTCCAATTCCATCTACTTTAGCAAGGTCGTCATGACCTATGTCATACAGTATGAGATTGAAAATATAAAGGCGGCAAGTTTGTAATGTCTTATAAGATTTTCTTCAACAAACAGATATATTTTGATAACAAAATAGATCTTCATCAAATAACAGTTACACAAAATAAGTCATTTATTTCTTTTTATCAAGTTAAAATTGATCACAAAATAAAAATGGGCAAAAAAAAAAACTATGTTGAAACACAAAAGCGAGGAAACTTAAAGTAGAAAAAAGTAGCTTTTTGACCTGTTGACTTAAACGGGAATTATTTTGTGAAGGTGTGGATGCTGTTGAGGTGAGAAAAAATTGGGGTGGGGGGTGGTGGGGGTGGCGGGGTCTGTACAGAATGTATGAAGAATCAGCTGTCACCTAGCATTTTTAGTAAATACAGCAAGCAGGGTCAAAGTGCTGGCAGGCTTGCACTTAAGGGAGTATGAAAAACATATATCATAATTTTTTGCCGCACCAGCCAAATCTTAAATGAAAAATAAATGTTGTGCATTTATGGGCCGCACCTGAATATAAGCCGCACGTTTTCATGTTGTAACGAGATATTTACACAGAAAGACCTTTTTTTTCAAACACTGCCTGAAAATCATCAGTACGGCATCAACACAATACAACAGTAGCATGCCTGGTATGAAAATAAAACAGTCACTGGTCGCTATCTTCATCTTTCTCATGCGCACTAAAGCCACTGAAGTCGTCTTCTTCAGTGTCTTTGTGTCCTCTGAAAGCATTTTGTCGTCTTTTTAAACTGACTCAGTTCTCTCTGCCACCTCCAACGTCTCACCATCGATTCATAAATTAGCTGCATCGTTCTAGGGGACGCAGGGTCCAAAGGGTGTGAAAAAAGTAGCGACTTATAGTCCAAAATTTATGGTAGTTCAGAACAGGTTCCGGACAATCCAAATTGATAATATAATGCAACAATAATGATCTAATTGATACAGGAACAATGATATGTCATCATATGAAATAACCTGTAGTTGTAGTTTTGTTGAAACATCATTGTATAAAAAATGTGCTCACAGTGAAACAGTTGACTTTTCTTTGATGAACCAAGTCCTTGTGTGAACATGTTTTTATACGTCCCGATAATTTTAATAAACTGACTACAGAGACAGGCTGGCCTCATCAGCCATTAATGCTAATTTTGTCTGTTATCGTCGAAGGGACTGGCTTTTTCTGACTCGCTCGTTTTCGCTCGTATTTCCTTCCTGCCGCTAAATGCAGGCAATGAGGGCTGGAGAAAGTATTCACGTGCAGCATGCATATATGCAAGTCAGAGTGACAGATCATATGTCAAAAAGAACAAGTATTACACGGCTTCTCAGTGAACGAGACCTTTAGGTGTAAACTAAAGTCATCAAAACAACCCGATGACATTAAAATGATTGTATAGCATCGTTTTCCCATTTTCTTTTTATTCCATCCAGCAAAAGAAGTTCAGTGAAATATGATGATGTTGTTTTGTTCAAAATGGTGAAAACCGTGAGACCCTTCCTAGTGTTTTCAGTAATCCAACTAACGAGGTCATAATTTTTAAGTTAAAAGAATTCTCTGGATAGATAAAAAAAAATTTGCTTCCATTAATCCACTAATAAAAAACATCTTTACTACGATTATCATGTATTGTGGCTAACCTCATATAGTTATGCCTTGCTTTGTAAATGCATGTAGTAGAAACCTATTCCAGTCACTCTCTTCCTTTTCTTCCCATCTTTTTTTGGTTGCATTTCCTCCTACATTGCTGTCACAACCATTTTTCTTTATTTAAGCTCCTAAATGATCATGTTAAACATCACTCAAGTCTCTGTAATGGAAAGGACGACCTAGTTCCGCCACTGCCTGCCAATCTCCCACTAACTTTAGTCCACCACATCTTCCTGCCAACTGACTTTGCTGTCCCTTGCCTGCGTCGCTGCTAAATTTTATTGATGGCACCATCTCACAAAAAAAACCGGAGAGCGTGCCAGTTCGATTTTTCTACTGCAATCTTGTATAATTTTCGCACCTTTCCCCTCCACTCGGGGGCAGTTAGTTGGAAGTTAGTATATCACAATTAAAGCAAAACTGACGATAACTGAAGGAGCATTGGAAAAGGCAATTAAAACTGACGTCTGATGAACCACCAGAACCTGGCACGGTCAATAAAAACGTTTGGAGCAGAGGTGTTTCTCTTGTCTGAGGAGAAACGCAGCTTGAACGACGCAATCAAAAGGGGAGAATAATTTCATAAAGCTCTCCTCACTTAGCGCTCTGTGGGTGGATGCCCATGATGAGTAATTTCAGCAAAAAGACATGGGACCATATGAAAAAAAAGCACAAGTAGAGGTGAGGAAAAGGTGGATGAAGGTGAAAAAGTAACTGAAAGGAACTATCTGTAAGTTAAAGATACTTAAATCACACTTTTACTGTCAAGCTTTCTCTCTCTGTCCTCTTGAAAGAGTCTTCATTTTCTCATCAGTTGAAACAATAATCACACACAACGGGCCGCCTGTGCTCTACTCTGATCAGCGCTGCCGCAGACTTGACTCGGTTTCAGGTTACAGTCAGTTATGGCAAGCCATGAGTATCAAAAATAAGGTGTGTATCAGCGCCTTATTAAGGTATTAATGTGCAAGGCGTATGTTAACGCCTTGCTGTAGTCAGTATGTTATGTCAGTATGTCACTGCCCCTCCCCTCTCCTAACGAGGCCGCTCTGTACAAATGCATGCGCAGAAAACTGCATTCCACAATACCAGAAGATATATTATGATTGGCCACATTTCTAAGAAACATAAATCTATGGATAATAGAATTTTTCTAGGGAGAGGCCAAGGGTAAGAATTTGGCTTATGCATAATTTTCTTTAGCTTCCCTGTTGGTAGCAAACTAGTTATCCTTAGGGGACTGGGGAGTTCACTGGTGGAAGGAGAGAGATGGAAAAAGCAAAGACAAATGGGAAAAAGAAAGGGACCATCAAATAAAGAAGAAAAAAAGGGAGACCAACAGAAACAGGTGAAGAAATATTGATTGAACTAAATTATTGTTTGGTTTTTGCTGTTTTCAGATGTCATTTTCCAAAAGACTGAACATTAAACATTACATTGAACATTAGATCTAACATTTTTAGCCATTATATTAGATGACAAATTACACTGTTTTGACATGCATGCATTGAAAATGAAATAAAATTTTGGCACCTTTCTAGTTCAGAGCTGCCTTTGAGTAATGTTTTTACGTGTAAAATGCTCCGTGTGTGTTTTATGCTTTATTGCTGTTTTTACTTTATCCTCTAATCATGTAAAAGCACCTTGAATTACCTTGTTGTCGAAAGTGTGCTTTACAAATAAAATAGTCTTGCCTTGGCTTACTAAGTATGCTATAGTCTATAATATATTGTAACACTGTTTTTTTTTTTTTTACTAAAAAATATCACATCCTGTCTGGGCTAAGCCCAGGTACTCCTTAAAGGCTGGAGACACCCCTGGGGACAGCCAAACTAAACTCTCTCTGTCTTACCCAAGAGCAAACCCAATGGGGACAGTACATTTCAGTGACCTCAAGGCTGGAATGCTGTAATTCTTTACTATCAGGAAGTCCACAAAATGCAATTCAAAGCCTTAATTTGATCCAAAATGCGGCAGCAAGAGTTCTGATGAATATTAAAAAGAGAGATCCCATTTCTCCTGTTTTAGCTTCCTTTCATTGGTTCCCTTTTAAATTCAGAATAGAATTTAAGATCATCCTTCTTACATACAAAGCCCTCAATAATCAAGCTCCATCATACATCAGAGATCTAATTGTTCCTTATGTTCCTAACAGAGCCCTTCGCTCTCAGACTGCAGGTTTACTTGTAATTCCTAGGATTTCTAAAAGTAGAATGGGAGGCAGATCTTTTAGTTATCAGGCTCCTCTCCTGTGGAACCAGCTCCCTTTAGTCCATGAGGCAGACACTCTGTTTACTTTTAAGGCCAGGCTTAAAACTTTCCTTTTTGATAAAGCTTATAGTTAGAGTGGCTAAGGTCATCCTGAGCTATCTCTGTAGTTATGCTGCTATAGGCTTAGACTGCTGGAGGACAGACTGACCACTTTTCTTCACTCAACTTTTCTCTTCTGCTACTCTCCAGTTGTTGTTGTTGTTGTTTTTTTTTGCTGTGATTTCGACTGTTAGCTTTATTTTCTCTCAGTGTTTTTCTCTCCATTGAAGCAACACCTGGTCTGGTATCCTGCTTATCACAATCGACTGGGATGATGCTCCCAGTAACTGAACGTCCTCTGTGTCCTGTTATCAACTTTTTACTTTCTGTAACATAGAAAGTAATCATAAATCAGTTCTTCTTTCGATGTTTCTGCTCTGTCTTCTTGAACCCTAAGACTGTCGTGGCAGATGGCCGCTCATACTGAGCCAGGTTCTGGTTCTGCTGTAGGTTTCTTCCTGTTAAAGGGGAGTTTTTCCTCTCCACTGTCTCTACATGCTAGTTCAGTAAAAGGGATTGCTGTGGTCTGAGTCTGCACAACCTGAAGTCAATGACTCAATGCAATCAGCTGGGATTCCTTAAATAGAAAACTTTTAAACTGATTTGAATGTTTTTTTGTGATTTTATAGAAGTGACTTCTTTTAAAGTGCCTTGAGATGACATCTGTTGTGAATTGGCATTCATTTCATTTAAATCTTGTCTTTTTTTGTTCTTTGTCTTGGTTTCTGTGTTCTGTTTAGGTATTCCTCTCTGTTTTGACTTGTACTTATTAGATTCTTTCTGTCCATGAATCTGTTTTTGACTGCTCGACCAAGGTCAGTTTGCAGAAATAACAAGTACAGGAGGGAAATTCCAACATCTCTCACCGCAAGCAACTCTCTACAGTTCGTCTTAAGGATTCTCGAGGCATTCCGCTATAGCCAAAATAGTCATAAGGTCATTCCAGGAAGTTCCACTGTGTGCTTTCTCTTGTTTCAAAACATCTTTTTTTTTTTTATGGCCAGAATGCCCAATCATACTCCGAACAAGAAACAGGACTGGGGAATGTCTCATTTTGTGGGGATGCAAACAGAAATGAGAGAGGGTATACTGCATCCAAATATTTGCTTAATATTTGGTAAAATAACCTTTTTAAGATATATCACTTGGGTCAAATATTGTCGCCATCCTTTTACAAGCTTACTTGTAGTTAGCTGGAATTTTCTCCCATACCTCCGGACAGAACTGGTGTAACTGAGACAGGTTTTAAGTCCCACCAAATTTCTTTGGGACTGAAATTAGAGTTTTAGGGGTGGTCACTTAAAAATATTCACTTGGCCGAAGTAATGTACCTACTGGACCCTGTCTATTTAAAAAACAGTCAGTATACCTTGGCTTCTTCAACTCTGAATGGCCTTTCAGTCCATGTGTCATTCCACGGTGGATAATAACACACTTTCAACTAGTTTCAGGAAACATTTTCACAGGGCCTTTTGTTCCGAGGTTGATACACACATTTTGGACCAAAATATACATTTACCTAGACAGTATGATTCCTGGACATTCCCATTAGTCTAGTACTATTACTAGGATCTCATTATTCAAATGGGTTCTAGAACAACATTTTTGACAGTTGGAAAATGTTCTTGGTGCCCCTTTAGAGAATATGAAATGTTCCTGGGATTGAAAAGGGCCCAGGAGCCCTGATAAATGGCCAAATACAACCCCATGATAAAGTCCTGCAATTGAAAGACTGGTTTTGCCCGCCCACTCTTAAATATTAAATGAGCTGCATGCTGATTGGCCAGTTTACAAAGATGGCTCTATGACGATAGGGTTAATAGTTGTATGAATAAAAGTTAGTTACTGTTGATGTGGGCGTTGACATGGGCAGTCTTTAAATACGCAAATACATTCTTGTTTGCTTGGCAAGTACAGTCTTAAGTCCGTTCTTGCCAAGAACACAAGGACGCAGTACGGTAGTCCTACAATTGGAACAGAGCGTACTTGGTTGATGTCACTCCTTAGCTACGATCTTTCCATAGTTTCGATAAATGGTCCAGTTTTACTCAGGAATTGGATTATATTCACATTTATAATAGATAGTAAAATAAGAAAAAAACATTTTTTGACAAATATCCCAAATTAGAAAGAAGTGTCATGCAATCTTCACCTCCACTCAGGCCCAACGATGCTGCTCTGCAACCATTGGTCTCTGATCCATATATAAGAAGCCCTCACTCACCTCCAACCTGTTCAGTCATCTGGTCCTCCAGCCCTGAACTCCTTCCCAGTGGTCGTCTCGCCTGCCGAACCAGCCAACCCTCAGTCCAGCTCTCCTCTGTTCCAGCCAGTCCTGCTCCTGCTAGACCTGACCTCCCTGGTCCTCCAGCCACGTCCTTTTTCCTCCTCCAAGTTCTGCGGCTGAAAGCCTGCTTCCACTCAATAAATTACAAGAACTGCTTTCAGTCTCTGTGTGGTTCTGACAAGAGGTGTCTATACAAAATAGGAAACCTGTAAATTAATGGGCTAACGTTTTTATTATTGATTATACAAGGCACTGCTGAATAAATGGTGGTTTCCCACCTCATATGACTTTTTCAGGCTTGTTAGTGAAGCATGATTGTTTACTAAAAAGGAAAACCCTTGCTTCCTTCATGAGACTATTTGGTTATAAATTATTTATTGTCTCAACTGACATATAATTGATGATGACCAGCTTTAGAGGTAAACAGTAAATTGTTTTCTTCGATTATTCCTGAAGTTTGCACTGGATCTATTAGCAGTAAAATTTTAAAGTATTATTTATTATTTTACCAGCCTGCATTGGGCCAGCATTGTTGCTTTACAACTGCATGATTTATTTACAAAAACTACTAAACACTGATTAACAAATTTATTTTACTTGTCATCAACATTAGGTAAACTCATATCAGATACCTACAACAAAAACAGACAAAATGTTTTAAGTAAAAAAATATTTCTTAGAATGACAAAAATCAACTGACATGTACAGGAAGTTGATACTCTGACTATCTAATCAAAAGCAAATGTTGATATATCCATCCATCTTCTTCCGCTTATCCAAGGTCGGGTCGCGGGGGAGGAATCCCAAGGCGTTCCCAGGCCAGCCGAGAAACATAGTCCCTCCAGCATGTCCTGGGTCTTCCTCTGGGTCTCCCCCCGGTGAGACGTGCCTGGAAAACCTCAGCAGTGAGGCGTCCAGGAGGCATCCTGACCAGATGCCCGAGCCACCTCAACTGACTCCTCTCGATGTGGAGGAGCAGCGGCTCTACTCTGAGCCCCCTCCGGATGACTGAGCTTCTCACCCTATCTCTAAGGGAGAGCCCAGACACTCTACAGAAGAAAACTCATTTCAGCCGCTTGTATCCGTGATCTCGTTCTTTCGGTCATCACCCAGAGTTCGTGACCATAGATAAGGGCAGGAACGTAGATCGACCGGTAAATCGAGAGCTTCGCCTTTTGGCTCAGCTCTATTTATATGATAGTGATATATAATTTTAAAAAATATTTAAAGAAGATAAGGAGACTGTGAAGAAGACAATGGCAGGACACTGAGGTCAAGAGGATCACTGGGAGTTTGAAGCTGCATCCAAACCTAGAAAAATGGAACAGTTCATACTCCACAAAGCCAATCTTCAGAAAATGTGTACAATGCTCTGTTTGATCATAAATATATTTTTCTTACTATGATTTTATGTGCTCAAAAATGGCTGGGAAGTAAATACTGTGGCGACACAGTTAAAAAATACCAATATCAACTAAATAAATCTATTATTTTATATTCTGGTACTTGCAGTTATGTGCCTGCTGCCCTCACAAGTCTTGCCACCAGTCAATCTCACACTGACACTCTTCTGACGTCTGTTTTTCAGCCCGGCACAGTGCATTTGGATCCCCAACAAAGTAGGCACTAAAAAAAGGGGCTGGTACAAAGTAGTTGTAGTGGAAAACCCTTATAACTAGCACTGAGGTACTAGCTGAAAAGGGCCATAATTGTTGCAGTTCTGACATTAAAAGGAAGAAAAACGGGGTTGTGTGGAGTAGATATCAGTAATTAGTCCCTTACCTTAAGTAGAAAGAGGTTAGATTGATCTCACTTAGGCAAATAAGTGAGTCAACCTAACTGCCCAACTCATAGGAACCAAAAGTACTTTCAACATTGTTGTCCTAATTATCAAAATGCAAAATTGCTTTCAGTGGTCAGAGAAATTTGCTGTATTGAGACTGATATCACACATGATCTGAGTTTAGGATAATTTTTTTGTAGAATTATTACATTTAAGATTTACATGTTTTTGTGCTGACCTGTTGAGGAAGTACCATGCCTTTAGACATCAAAGCCTGCCCACCCAATCTCAGTTTTCCCATCAAACAGTAATCGTGAATGCACAAGAGGTTCAGCAAATCCTCAGACAATAGAAAAACCAGGAGCTGAACAAGATCATGTGCAGTATTAATTCACATTACACTGCAAGGATCAGCAGATACAGATGCACAACAGATGGACCCTCTTCTCCTGCCTTCATTTAAAACTTCATCACAAGGAAAACTAAATGATGGGTCAATTAAGCAGACGAAAACATCAGGCCATCAAACTGGATCATACATTTAATAAAAGACTGGGATTCACTTCCATTTGCAATCATTTTCAGCTGTTGGAATGTGTTTAATGTGAAATCATTTGTCCTCAAGGTCAAGATGTTTTCCACTTTAATGCTCTAACAATGCCGCATTACGGAGCCATAGCGCTTAATGTTGAATACGAGGCAGATTATGGTGATAACATTAACATTCATTTTCACATGAAATAAAAATGTAATTTTACTATTTAATGGCTTGTTCTGCTGTCCTGAACAGCGCTAACTTAATTCATTTATTCAAATACGATTCCAGCTTTAGCAAATATGCTCAAACTGAATATTCACAGTGTTTTAAAACTCTAAAAGAGTGTCTCTGTGCCCATGCTTAATGTGCCCTGCTAGCCTTACACACAGTCCTCTGAAGGCTGAGCCCATGGCCTGTGATCGCAGTGTGGAAATGTTACACAACCCAAAGAGACAGCTTCAGACTGCTGACGCTCTCCGTCTGGTCACAGCAGGTCATGTTTTGGTTAGCATGTCCTTGAGCGAAATGTTGAACTGCCTTATTCCTGCCTGACTGCACTCTGACCTTATGTCTCGGGCAAGCTCTAATTAAAGCCTGCATAAAAGCACATATGTTCACTGACCAAAACCAGACTTTTTTTTCTTAAAAAAAAAAAAAATCTCATTATGCCAGGTACAATAAAAGTGACAATACTGCCCTGGAGTCAACAGGTCAAGAGGTTGGGAGCTTTCTGAGGTCGATACAGCACCAGTCAGACATGTACATTATCAGCAGGAATGTCAAATTAATTGTAGGCTTTACATGAAGCGCTTAAACCATTGTTTGCTTGGTTTTTTTTCCGGTGTTGACTAGGGGGTGTAACGGTACGCCAAAAATCCCGGTTCGGTACGCACCTTGGTTTCAATTTCACGGTTCGGTTCATTTTCCATACGGTCAGGGCACAAAGTGAAAAAAAAAAAAAGGTTTCGTGTAATGACATTTAAAATCAAAATGCACAAGCAGTAACTTTTCTTTCTGCCTTTTATACCCTTTTGTATGTGTAAAAACAAAAGATGACCTAGGATAAATTACTTTATTTTAGGATTCATGAGGAACATTGTGGTGGAGCGCGGTGCTTCTTCTGTTCAGCTTCCAGCTAAAGCTGCTGGGGAATGCAAACGTCACTGCCTAATTCCTGGAAGAAACATTTTTAACACACATTATTACTGTCAGATGTCCAGTCTGCTTATACTTTATTGCTACGGTGAAGGAATGCCACCTACGAGGGCAGCTAAGCGGTATCCTTTGGCTCAGTACCATCTGTGGTTGCTAACAAAAGGTGGTAACCAGTTAACATGAAAACGTGTTGTTCTGTTGCACCGGGAAGCCAACATGTTTCCAAACAGGAGGCTTTAGCAACAGAAGGTGGCATTCAAGTTCCTATTCTCCCTTAGAAGAGTAATTGATTATAAGTTATGCTAGCAGGAGGCTGGGCTGGACTGTATTTGCTTACAGTCGCAGGTGTTGGTGGATAAAGTGCAACGGAGATACAGTATGCTTTCGTGTGGAACCTTGGTACGCCTGTGTGCCGTATCGAAGGCTCTGTACCAAAAAATCTGAATATGGATAAATGTAGGGTCACATCTCTAGTGTGGACAGATGATGCAAGATAAATCTTCAATTAATTTTAGAAACAAGAACTAGCTGCAAACACACATCAGAATGAATAAGGAAGGATAACACTGAGCTTCTGGATTGGCCCCAAACTCAGCATCACCTAAAATTTATGAAATATGCTTATGTGTCAGGAAACCAACATATCTAAATATGCTCTACGGTTGATGATAAGAGGTGTGGTAGGAAATCCAACGAAAATTATACTGATGGCAGCAATAAGTGTGTGGTCAAGCTGAAACTAGCTAAGGGGTATTTATTTACTTATATCAGATCTTCTGTTCCTTCTGTGTTTCTGCTCTGTCTTCTCAAACCCCCAGACGGTCGTGGCAGATGGCCGCTCCTACTGAGCCTGGTTCTGTTGGAGGTTTCTTCGTGTTAAAGGGGAGTTTTTCCTCTCTACCGTCACTACATGCTTGCTCAGTATGAGGGATTGCTTAAGAATTGCTGTGGTTGGAAAGTCTGCATCAACGGGGCCCAACCTCACGCCAATGACTGACGCAATCTGCTGGGATTCCTTAAATAGGAAATTTTTTAACTGATTGGAATGTTTGTATAAATGTATTGAAATGACTTCTTGTTAAGTGCCTTGAGATGACATCTGTTGTGAATTGGCGCTATATAAATAAACGGAATTGAATTGAATTTATCCTAATATTATTGTAGATGTTTGTATAGTTTGTAGCCAAAACAGACTACCCCCACCTATTCACGGCTCAGGATTCAACTATTCGTGGACTTTTCTGTAGAACATAACTGTCATGTGACTGTCGGTTTCCTGAACACAACACACTCTCCAAAGTAGGTTTAAAATGATTATTGAAAGCGTGGATGAAGACTGGAACCAGGAAGGCTTCATGGAGGAAACTGGAAACAGTAACCCCGAGAGAGGTGAGTTTCGAGGTGAGTTTCGAGGTGAGTTTCGAGGTGAGTTTCGAGGTGAGTAACCGTTATTCTTGGATGATGAATAATACTGGATCGAGTAGGGCTTTCTGTAGGTGATGAGAGGTGAGGCCAGAGACGGGAATGAGTCTGGAAGTGTCCATAGATGTTTGTGGTAGGAGGATCAAGGGGTGCGGTACAACAGAAATGGATGTTGGAGGAGCCGGTTCTCAAGGATTTTTAACTAAGAGTTTACCCAGGAAAACATGGAAGACTAGAGGTTACCCCAGAGGTAAAACACTCAGGCGCTGAAGGTCTGACAGCCAGCTACTTTTATCCAGCCAGTGATGAGGCTCAAACGGGCTGCAGGTGTGTGGGAGCTCTACAGCACGGCTCCGCCATCAGTTGTGGTGGACAGGTCCTTGTCTCAGGCAGGCCCTCTGGAGGACATTACCAGGAAGGTGGAGAAAAAGGCAGAAAAACAGACAGACACCCCAGACTCATGACAATATCCATCCATCCATCCATCTTCTTCCGCTTATCCGGGGTCGGGTCGCGGGGGCAGCAGCTTAAGCAAGGACACCCAGACTTCCCTCTCTCCAGCCACTGGTTCCAGCTCCTCGGGAGGAATCCCAAGGCGCTGCCAGGCCAGCCGAGAAACATAGTCCCTCCAGCGCATCCTGGGCCTTCCCCTGGGCCTCCTCCCGGTATGACGTGCCTGAAACACCTCACCAGGGAGGCGTCCAGGAGGCATCCTGACCAGATGCCCCAGCCACCTCAACTGACTCCTCTCGATGTGGAGGAGCAGCGGCTCTAATCTGAGCCCCCTCCGGATGACTGAGCTTCTCACCCTCTCTCTAAGGGAGAGCCCAGACACCCTATGGAGGAAACTCATCTTGGCCGCTTGTATCCGTGATCTTATTCTTTTGGTCACCACCCAGAGTTCGTGACCATAGATGAGGGTAGGAACCTAGATCGACCGGTAAATCGAGAGCTTCGCCTTTTGGCTCAGCTCTCTCTTCACCACGACAGACCGGTACAGCGCCCGCATAACTGCAGGTGCCCCACCAATCCGTCTATCGATCTCCCGCTCCATTTTTCCCCCATTCGTGAACAAGACCCCGAGATACTTATACTCATCCACTTGGGGAAGGACCTCATCCCCGACCCAGAGAAGGCACCCCACCCTTTTCCGGCTCAAGACTATGGCCTCGGATTTGGAGGTGCTGATTCTCCTCCCATGACAATAGCTCCTAATTATTCAAGTAAACCAGTCTATTTGCAATATTTTTGAAAGGAAAGGCAGCTTGGGCACCTGGAATACCTAGGTGCATTTCTAGGGTGCAAATCCAGGAATTTAATTTCCTTGAAACTGATTGGCAGAATCCCCAAGAGCGGAGATAAGGAAGACTGTAGATGTTACCTTCTGTGGTGGTGCCAAGACAGTTTCCACTGTGCGTATTAATGCATATTAAGTTATATTTGGTGCTTGATCAATTAAAATAGGCCGTTTTTGGAGAGGGACTCGAGTATTCGCGGATTGTGGCTGTTCGTGGACGGTTATTTTGTCTAACCCCTGTGAATACCGGGGGTTCATCGAATTCATAATTTTCAAAACTTGTGTGGACCTCTTCCCTCGATTCTTGTTTTTGAAAAGCCTAACGCTGTATTATCAGTCCGCCCTTAAAGGGGGGGGGGGGTATTATGCTTCTTCCAGGCCCTTCTATAGCACACTCCAATAAAATTGTCACCTTAAGTCTTTTAAAAGTCCATCGTATATCCAAATCCGCCTTAAAGAAATTTACTTCTGTATTGGACGCCTTGATTTTCGTCTGTGCCTCTCTAAGACCCTCCTACTCTTTCTGACACTCCCCTTTCAGTTGGTCACATACCGTGCATCATCGCAGCATGCACGGAGTCGAAAAAAATAATCCCACAAAACACACGTAGCTGCAGCTGGTGTGTTATAATTACTGCACCTGGGACTCAGTCGGAGTTGTGTGAGGTGGGGGAGGGGAGCTCTGCAGGGGAGCTCTGCAGGGACGAGGCTCTCGGCTGAGTACGTAAGGTCGGAGGAGGAGATGGGTGGAAAAGGCGGGGATAGGTGGGAGCAGGCGTTTCAGCAACCCCAAGAACTACCGGCAAGGACTCAAAGATTACTCTAACATGAGTGAATGGGTCAGAGCAACACTTCAGGCATGTTTTTAATGAGGGAAAGATAGCTTCTCAGGATATTAAGCTTCAGAAAGTCCATTTTGCATAATACCCCCCCTTTAAGCCCCATTGATTTTAAGGCCATCATTTACAGGCATTAGGGAAAATGTTATTCTTGCTGATTACGAGTGAATGTAAACCTGTGATCGACACAGGTTTTCACACTTACCATGTCCACTATGTTCCTCATTATATCAAAATTGGCCTATAGAAAATGCTCAATAGTTCTGAGTGCAGCTGAGAGTAGCAAACTGTTGGCACCTTTTTACCTTTGAGTGAACGGCAAACATGCGCACACACACACACACACAACTTGTAGTTTATCATGGTTCTAATGGCTTCTCACTGAGCAATTAGCATGATTACAGCATTGAAATGAAAGACCACAAACAGCCCAAGCAGTTTATTCCTGATTACTTAGGTTATATTTCATCGTAAGATGTGTACATCTCTATACAAGTGGAAATACCACAGCAGGTCATCTGAGCATTCTGTGGGGGAATACTCATGTTTTATACCTTCTCTAGAAGGTGATTGTGTTGAGCTTTGTAGAACATGGCTCTAGATGTGAATCTTTGACTTAGAAAATGGTGGGTATGATACGGCATTAGTATTGGCACGCAATCATACCATCGGGTTTAACGACTGAAAACTCCTTTGGAGCTTTTCCTGCTGCTACTGATTCTGTTCGTCCCTAGAAGGCTGTGTGTTAAGTCTGTTAGAGTCTGTTTAACTTAAGCCTTCAGAGCTATTTTCAGGCAACTTTTTAATCTGTTTCTGCCTCTAAACCCTTGCTTCAAATGCTTCAAATGTTTGAATGGCCTCCTGAGGATGGAGTCAGGTTTGGCAAAAACCTGTTATTAACCAGTTCATTTTACACCCGCTGTATAAAAAGAAACATAACCTGTATTTTCTCACTGTCTGACAATAAATCAGAGTAACCTATTTGTGTTTTAGATCATCTATGATTATCACAGTTATTTATGTCCGCTAAATGCCAGATTAATGGCTTTAAACAGTTTAGGAAAAACCTAAATGAGCATGGCTGTGTGGGCTCCTAATAGAGAACATTTGAGTTCATTTGATCAAGAACTGTGGATGTATTATAAAGCAACACCTAGAACATACTGCTTTCTTGTGTGGCATTTTGGAAAAATGTGAAATAAATAAAGCAAGATGGCAATTAGATAATTGTGGACTTCCACTATCTGTTCAAACGGTCATGCGCTGGTTTAAATAGCAAGGAAATGTCAAGCCAATATACCATTCGGGAAGGAGATGGGTTCTTTGTTCCAGAAACTAACACCAAAATGCATCAGCTTCAGAACGAACACACAGAACCACTAAAACAAGTCCAGCACCGACAGGTCCTGAAAGGCCAATCAGAGAGGAAGAAGCCATTATTCCCAAAGCAGATCATAGTATGCAAATGCACTTAAAGACAAGGAACCAGATTTTCTGACACATGTCCTTTTGTCTGATGCAGGGACATTTAAGGACTTGTGACTTGACTCGAGCAGCACGCCAATGACTTGGACTTGAACTTGCAACATTAAGACTTAAACTTGTGAAATTGCTACCGTTGGAATTAGCATGTAGCCGATGCTAGCTTGTTATATTAGGTCAGGACCAATTTAATAACTTCCCAAAACCTTTGTAAGTGTACGGGTGACATGTTGATTATCCATTGTTTTCAAATTTATTTTAAGCATGTTTTATTATTTTGCACATGCTAGCTTGTTAGCTTGGCACGTGTTAGCTTGGCGCTAGCGTGGTATTGAGCTGATAAAAAAACCAAAGTAAGCTATGTATGGCTGCCATTATTAGTCTTAAACTCTACAACCTGTTTTCTTATTTTTGACTTGCTCTCAAGTGATTATGACTTGACTTGGACTGGAAGATACTTTTTGGGACTTGGACTCGGACTTCGCCCGTAGGACCTAGCAACTTGACTTGGACTAATCCTATGTGACTTGGATTTGCACTTGGACTCAAACACTAAGGACTCAAGTGGGACTTGGACTCGAGAGATGGCAAGTTGACTACAACACTGGTCTGATTAAATAAAACGTGGCCATTTCGACCATTGTTACATTTGGAGGGAGGCGACGCCTCCAAGCTTGAGAACACAGCTCTAAGTGGGAAGTATGAGGGTGGCAGCATCATGCTGTGTGGCTGTTTTTCCTCCAGGAGAGACTATAGCTGCTGTTACATGATGGAAAACATGTAATGGAGAGAAACTGAAGCGAAATGACAAGACATGAGCCATGAAGTTAAAGCATAGGAGCAAATGGTTCCAAACAGACAGCGACCCTAAGGCAGCGTTTTTAACCCTGCTCCTCAAGGCACACTGTCCTGCATGTTGTAGATGTTTCCTTGCTTCAGCACGCCTGATTTCAATTGATGGGTGATTAACAGGTTCTTGCTGAACTGCAATCATCAGAAGCAGGTGTATTAAAGCAGAGAAAGTTCTAAGATTGGGAAACACTGTCCTAAACATTCCACCAAGTTAGCTATAAAGGGACTTAGTGACAGTAAAATAAAATATTTTGCGCTCACAAAGCCCTGATCTCAGCCCCATAGGGAATTATAAGATAGAACTAAAAATGTGCATGTTAACAATGCAGTATGTGTATATATATATATATATATATATACAGATCCGGTTTCACCAGCGCAGTCAAGATGAATGGACCAAAACTCCAGTAAAATACTGTGGGAACTTCTCTCTAACAATGTTTTTTGCTCATTATTTAAATCAAACTATCCATGTTTTATATCTGTTCTTTCTTGCAGAGTTGCGTGATTTAATGGTCTGTGTGTCAGAGAGGATTAGTCCACCCTCTTTTCATTCCCCTGAATGCATTCTTATATTACTGTTTCTAAAAAAAAACAAAAAAACATATAAACTCTGTTCAGTGTTAGTTCAAAAACAGACCATATTGGTAAACATAAAGCTGTTATTCTATATTATTTTGTTGTTTTAAGACTTAATTTTTATTGCAGACATTTTGAAAATTCTGTAAAACATGCAGTTGATTAGGACGGGCTTTAATAAAATGAGCCTTTATGTCATATGAACAGCGTCTTTGTGCATAAAATCCTTTTTTTCCCCTCTACTTTGGTATAATGTTCATTTTTAGACGTCGATGCGAATGTGAGCTTTGTGTGTGGGGATTGCCTATTTAGTTTAAATTGGTCTTCAAATTGTATCTGATTCCTTTCAAAGTCTTGTGACCAAAGCCTTGACCTCTATGTTATTAAAGTCAGTGCAAAGGGGAGAAATGTGTGAGAAGTGCCCTTTTTTCCCCCTGATATTGAAGTTTTAAAATGACAATGCCACCAGGACACAAGTCAGAGAATTCCGAAGGTATCACAATTCACTTTTATGGGCTGTGGACATCTAAACTTATTTTATCGCAATCCTGCCAATAGCCAACCAGTCTCAAGGTCTTAGCTAAAACTCCATAAGGGTTGATCAGAGTCTGACAATGGGAACTGTACAGCGTGGGAAAATTGTTGTCCAATTGTTTAAAATACAGTCATGTGAAAAAGTGTTTGCCACCTTCCAGATTTCTTTTTTTTTTGCATGGTTGTCACACTTCAGATCAGTTTAAATATTAGTCAAAGACAAAACAAGCAAACATAAAATGCAGTTTTTAAATGAAGGTTTTTATTATTAAAGGAGAAAAAAAATCAAAACCTGCATGTCCCTGTGTGACAAAGTGATTGCCCCGTAAACCTAATCACTGGTTGGGCTGCCCTTAGAAGCAACACCTGCAATCAAGTGTGTGTGATAAGTTACAGTGAGTCTTTTCCAGCTGTGGAGGACTTTAGCACACTCATCTTTGCAGAATTGTTGTAGTTCAGCCAGACTGGAGGGTTTTCCAGCATGAATCGCCTTTTTAAGGTCATGCCACAGCATCTCAATAGGATTCAGGTCAAGACTTTGACTAAGCCCCTCCAGAGATTTTATTTTGTTTTTCTTCAGCCAATCAGTGGTGGACTTGCTGGTGTGTTTCGGATCGTTGTCCTGCTGCAGAACCCAAGTTGGTCTCAGCTTGAGGTCACCAGAAGAAAGCCGTATGTTCTCCTTCAGGATGTTTTGGTAGACGACAGAATTCATGGTTCCATTGATCACAGCAAGTCTTCCAGGTCCTGAAGCAGCTAAACAGCCCCACACCATCACACTACCACCACCATGTTTTACTGTTGGTATGATATTCTTCTTCTGAAATGTGATGTTACTTTTACACCAGATGTGATGGGACACCCACCTTCCAAAAAGCTCGACTTCTGTTGCCTCAGTCGACAGAGGATTTTCCCAGAAGTCTTGGGGATCATCAAGATGTTTTCTGACTAAATTGAGATGAACCGTAACGTTCCCTTTGCTTAGCAGTGGTTTTCATCTTGGAACTCTGCCATGCAGGCCATTTTTGTCCAGTCTCATTCTTATGGTGGAGTCATGACCTCTGACCTAACTGAGGCAAGTGAGACCTGAAGTTCTTTGGATGTTGTTGGGAGGTCTTTTGTGACCTCTTGGATGAGTCGTCAATGCACTCTTGGGGTCATTTTGGTCGGCCGGCCGATCCTGTGAAGGTTCACCACTTTTCCATGTTGCCATCATTTGTAGATAACGGCTCTCTCTGTGATTCGCTGGAGTCCCAAAGCTTTAGAAATGACATTAGAACCTTTTCCAGACTGCTAAATCTCAATTAATGTCTTTCTCATTTGTTCCTGAATTTATCTGCATGAGGTCTAGCTGTAAAGGGTCTTTTGGTCTATTTCCCTTTGTCAGGCATGTCTTATTCAAGTGACTTCCTGATTGAGAACAGGTGTGACAGTGATCAGGCCTGGGTGTGGCTAGAGAAGTTGACCTCAGGGGTGATGAACCACTGTTATGTTTTAACGGTGGGGGGGGGGCTCACTTGTCATAAAGGACCATGTAGGTTTGGATTTTCTTTCTCCCTTATTAACAAAAGCCCTCATTTAAAAACAATTGTGTTTAGTTGTGTTGTCTTTGACTTACATGCACCCCCATATGACCTGGCAGAATTGAAGGGTGGAACGCATTGCCTCAGGACAACATCAAGAGGCTAGTTAGGAGCATGAAACGACGCATTCAAGCTGTCATTGCGGGAAATGGTGGAAACACCCGCTACTGACATTGTCAATGTGTGTTATTTGGGGTTACCCTTGTTATTGTCTACGTTTTGGGGGTAGTAAATATTGCACTAATGAAAATGGTGTTTCTTCTCATTCATTATTAGTAATATCAAAGGATACTTTTACTTATTTCATTCAAATTCAGACCAAATAGGAATAGCACTCATGTAAATAACAATACCCCTAACTTATTGTGAGTAGTGTATACATGTGGTAAAATGTTCTTTGTTCAAATGACACAGTCAGCTTAGTTATAAAGTAGTTCTGGTTGCCTAAACATTAGGTGATTGTGTTTGTATGAAGTTGATGCTAATAACAATTAAAAATGGGAAATCTTTGGCCTCGTAATGTGCCAAAGTCCCAACTGATCGGGTTAAACTATGGTTGAGCTCTTTATGTCACATCTGGATGATTTACAGTGTTCCTACTACTGTCCCTGACATCTTTACACATTAAACATTATAATCAGAATTCATTTTCTCTATATACCTACAACTGTTCCTTTACAACTGAGTCTGACTGAGGCCTGCCATCAGTCCGATGGTTATGAGCTGGATGTGAAAAAAAGACCCCATTACTTCCTTTGCTTTGTTTTCTCACAATCCCTAAGGCACTAAATGATCATCAGTAATGGATCTCCAGTCCTATTATTATGAGAAACACAGACAATAATGGTCATGCCATTTTAAGTGGAAACTACATACTAACATTTGCTTTCTAGGGAGTGTAACTGCACACTTAACCTTTTCTTCTAGACATAAAACATATGTTTATGTAAATATTCTGCGATTTAACTTTCTCAAATGTTATCAATGCATATAAAGGGCCTTGCACAGGTATTCAAACATCTTTATCTCTGTACCATGTGTGTGGTTTTAATTTAGGTAGAAATCCATCTGTTCTGTAAATGGCACTAATGCAAACCTACCAAAAACATGGAAATCCACCTGACCTGACGTGCTAGGAAAGGAGCAAGGGAACCCCGGAGGAGCTGTAGAAATCCCCTGCTCAGGCAGGACAATCTGTTGACAAGAAAACTATTATAGTGCTCTCTAAAAACCCAGGCTTTAATGCCATGCCATCATGCCTTTATAATATGAGTTACAGCAGTACAGAATTTCCCATTGGCGTTGATATAGTATTTTTGAATTTGAATAGAAGAAAACAAGAAAGCCTTAAGAAGCCTTAATTAAAGTGTGTTACAAGCAGGCCCGGCGCCATTGGGGAGGCTAGGGGTGCCGGGCCCACTCAAGAAAGATTAAAGCGCCTTTATATATTAATTTGCAACAATCCAATGTATTGGCCAAAGGGAGTGCGCAGTGGGTGCTGTATGCTATTAATTGGGACTTAAGGAGGCAGCAATGACAATACTTTGATATGGTTGAATGCCAAAATGGACATTAGAGCTTGGATTAGTGAAAACAAGAGTAAAACTAGCTCAAGCAAGGACGACTGTAATACATCACCAATCTTAGAGAGGCAAGTGCAACCCTGAGTGACATTCTGGTTCACACTCAATACCAGTCGGTGGCAGTAATGCACCAATTTGTTGCTTGCCAGTCGTTAAGAAACATCACAAAGAAGAAGTGGAGGAAGAAGTGAGCTGCTGTGTTATTCTTAGGCTAATATGAGCATGCTAATAGTAGTTATTATTAAAATTTTGCAAGAAATATATACAAGGAAGGAAATTACCATGGTTTTCTCCAGTAGATTATTATGGATTGTGGACGTAATATTTGTTGTGGACCAGCTACTGGAAGACATTCATTGGACTATTGTGGATATAAAAAGAGTATTTTTGTTTGAGATGGCTTGGTCCTGTTAATTTTATGTGGCCTCGAATGGTGAGTTACACATTACCTTTGTGAGTGGTTTGACAAAAGCGTTTACTGTGTCTACAGTTATGATTTTATCATTGATTGGCATACATTATTGGAATCAGAAGAATCTTAGCTTTCCAATGATGTACAATATTGTAATATGGCTGTGATTACTGGACCAAAGCACAGACCTCCAGCCATAAGGACGAACCACTCCCGCAATGCATTCCAGTTTCAACAGGCAAAAGAAGGCTTCATGAAAGGTATCATCACCCCTATGTTAGCACAAAGCTCCTCTCTGCTCTCTCTCTTTTGCCCCTGAGTCTGCTTGCACTGGGAGATAAATGGGCTCTCTGGGCTTCCATCCTCGCTGGCGAGGGAAGAGGAGCGGTCCAAACTCATTGTATCCAACAGCCTGCTGATCGTTGATCAAGCAAACTGTATCCAGCCAATGGAATGAGTCCTAAACCTGACTTGTTTAAGCCTGCACAAAGAATCTTTGAAACACATGAGCCTCGCTGACATGTTGGTGCAAGCACTACGAGCCCAGAGCAGCTCAACCGGAGCCGGCGAGGCAAGAGCCTATGAGCTGAAGGTTGCCCGAGAAAAGGGACAGGTCCGTGGGAAAAGATTGGTGACCCAAGCTGGACAACTCGAGTTCTGGCTAACGGTGGCTAGCCCCCAAAGCCTCACTGCTAGCCTTGGCCCCACGCAGCTGCTGCTAACTGACCAGCCAAGAGCTGGTTTCTTTGGTTTATTGCTCCCCTTTTCAGACAACGGAGCCACCCTTCAATGGAGATCTAAGAATCATTCAAATAAGGTTGTGTCTGAGCAGAGATAAATTAGCTTTGGATAAAAACAATCTAAGGATTGTTTGATTATCTATTTTACTGTGTTTTTGCTGTATTTTAAGAATTGATTTGTCAATTTTTCAGGTACAAACAGTGTTTTTCAAAGGTTTCTGACAAATAGAGTCATTTTAAATCATGCAATGAGTTGTTTTGTCCAACCAGAGTTTTCCTTTGTTCTTTGGTGCTAAGCTGAACGCAGTGGCTATGAGTTGTGCTACATAAATTAGCTCCCCCCGCCTGTTCTTATTAGTGTGGCCTGCTTTTTATATACCGTTGACATTCATAAACAATAAGGACTGCTATTTACAGTATTCAAAATACAGATCGGCTTTAAAATAGGTAGTTTAAACACCGAAAACTAATCGTATAAGTTGTTTTTGAAACCACTTTCTTAGTAGGTCAGAATACTAAATTAGATCAATCACTGCAGTGAGGATCCATAAAATAGAATCAATTCTCCAAAGGTTTTTGATTTCTAATTCAGCAAATGATTAAATGAAACATTACATCCTCCAAAAAATGTTTTTGGTCTTCACATCGGCTTTGCATTGTGAATTGGTTGTTTGAACACATACCAAAAGGTAACAATTAGTATTAAACTAAGTACAATTAGTTTCAGACTAACTTAGCTTCACTCCGAAAACTCTTCAATACAAGCCTTGGTCTTTAAGCATACATATTCATACTGAATTGTGACATCACAATCAATTTACTGGTTATAGTTTCTTCTTGTTTGCATATTTGTCCATTTCACTGTTTTACCTTTGGTAGTTTGTTTTATTATTTATTCCTCTTTCACTCAGTAGTTTAGCTGTGTGTTACTAGTTTAGTGAGTTTGTTGATTAAAGCATTTTGACTGAAAGTTGAATTATTATTGTAGTATCTCTTTTTTGTTAAGTATTTTGGAAAGTCGTTATTCATATTAACTTGCTGCTCAAAGAACGCCAAGAACTTATTCCATCATCTGTTGTTTAATTACCCCAGCCTTATCAGACAGGGGTCTATAACTGAGATAGAATTATTTGGCTATTATTATTATTTTCCTGGATCCCAGGATGGTGCCCCAAACTTGGACATTTTGACATAAATTATTAATCTTCTTAATAATTGCCCAAAACAATTATTCATTATTATTCATAGCCAACCCGCCTCTGTGTCACAACAACAATATATATATATATATATATATATATATATATATATATATATATATATATATATATATATATATATATATATATATATATATATATCCGTGAATTCCGTGTGAAAGACCAATACAAAGTGGTGTACACGTGAGAAGTGGAACAAAATCATACATGATTCCAAACATTTTTTACCAATAAATAACTGAAGAGTGGGGTGTGCGTAATTATTCAGCCCCCTGAGTCAATACTTTGTAGAACCACCTTTTGCTGCAATTACAGTTGCCAGTCTTTTAGGGTATGTCTCTACCAGCTTTGCACATCCAGAGACTGAAATTCTTGCCCATTCTTCTTTGCAAAACAGCTCCAGCTCAGTCAGATTAGATGAACAGTGTTTGTGAACAGCAGTTTTCGGATCTTGCCACAGATTCTCGATTGGATTTAGATCTGGACTTTGACTGGGCCATTCTAACACATGGATATGTTTTGTTTTAAACCATTCCATTGTTGCCCTGGCTTTATGTTTAAGGTCGTTGTCCTGCTGGAAGGTGCGTTTTCCATTTTGGCCAAAAAGTTCCATTTTGGTCTCATCTGACCAGAGCACCTTCTTCCACATGTTTGCTGTGTCCCCCACATGGCTTGTGGCAAACTGCAAACGGGACTTCTTATGGTTTTCTTTTAACAATGGCTTTCTTCTTCCCACTCTTCCATAAAGGCCAACTTTGTGCAGTGCACGACTAATTGTTGTCCTATGGACAGATTCCCCCACCTGAGCTGTAGATCTCTGCAGCATGTCCAGAGTCACCACGGGCCTCTTGGCTGCATTTCTGATCAGCGCTCTCCTTGTTCGGCCTGTGAGCTTGGGTGGACGGCCTTGTCTTGGTAGGTTTACAGTTGTGCCATACAGCCTAAGCCTGCTTTAAATTTCTCAATATCTTTATCCCTGACCTGTCTGGTGTGTTCTTTGGACTTCATGGTGTTGTTGCTCCCAACATTCTCTTAGACAACCTCTGAGGCCGTCACAGGGCAGCTGTATTTGTACTGACATTAGATTACACACAGGTGCGCTCTATTTAGTCATTAGCACTCATCAGGCAATGTCTATGGGCAACTGACTGCACTCAGACCAAAGGGGGCTGAATAGTTACGCACACCCCACTCTTCAGTTATTTATTTGTAAAAAATGTTTGGAATCATGTATGATTTTCGTTCCACTTCTCGCGTGTACACCACTTTGTATTGGTCTTTCACATGGAATTCCAATAAAATTGATTCATGTTTGTGGCTGTAATGTGACAAAATGTGGAAAAGTTCAAGGGGGCCGAATACTTTTGCAAGCCACAGTATATATATTTATATAAAGCAGACTTTTGGTGTCGCCAAAAAAGGCGGATTTTATGCGGAAGTATGCAACATACCGCCAACAGGATGTGACAAGGCTAAGGGGTCAGTCAATGACTCGATGCAATCTGCTGGGATTCCTTAAAATAGAAAACTAGTTAAAACTTTAAACTAATTGGAATGTTTGTATTGAAGTGAATTTCTTGTAAATTGTCTTGAGATGACATCTGTCGTGAATCGGCGCTATATAAATAAACTAAATTGAATTGAATTAAACGACTTCAGTAAAAGCAAATGCTGGAACTTGACAAGTCAGCTCTTTTCCAATCGTTGACCTATAGGCCAACTATTGTTAGGAATATATAAGAATGTGACGCTAGGAGTTGGCACACCCAGATCCCTCCCCTCGACAGCCACCCAACTCCCATAGCGCTTCTCCTCACAGGTGGTGGGCCTACCTGTAGAGGGCTTGCTTTAACTTTTCCAAACCCCAGGAGGCACGGCTCGACTGCCAGCTGCAGTGCCCCGGTCTGCCTGATCTGGGCAAGATTTGACGTTTCTTGTGATCCACCGTTCATTGAAGTCGGTAGTTTTCTGATCCATTCCCCTGAAGCCATCATTAACAGGGGCTCCGATCGTCATAGCCCCCCCAGGAACACAGGGGTACTCAAACCTCTCTACCTCATTAAAGCTGTCGTCCATAGCGTGACGCTACCAAGCAGAGGAGGAGGAGATTTTGATTGGCTATTGCTTCTGCCAAGTGTCGCCAACTGTCTCTGACAGAAAGTAGCTGAAGTTGACCCAGAAAGTCGCTAGATGTCGCCAGATGACAACACACTAATTTGCATCACTCATGCAGCGGTCTTCATTTTCTCCACATCCAATAGGAATAAAACCAGTTTGCAATAAAAACTGTGTGCAATACCAGTGTGCTCAGACATGTCAAAATAAAAGAACCCATAGCACAGAAAAGGGCAGGCTCAAAAGGTCAAGGAAAGATGGCAGAAACAACGAAAAGAAGAAAGAATCGGTAGGTAGCTTTATAACATTCAAAGGAGAGTTGGTATAATGAGGAAAACAGAACAAAACAGAAAAGAGAAAATCATTCTATTTAGATTAGGATTTGGTCATACAGGGTTAAACAACACATTATTTAAAAAGGGGAGACGTGGTACAGGGAAATGTGACTTTTGTCTTCAAGAAGAGACCGCACACAACGGAGAGAGGATCACTGCATTGCCCTACTCTTATACAATGGAGTTTTCACAGGTAAGGATTTTTTTGCTCACCAAAACATTATTAATTCGTTTAACATGTTGGTTGGTGTGCTAAGCTGAGTGAGGGGCGTCATTCTTGTTGATTGACAGCTCTCTCTTGTGAATGCGCAATTCTATTGGTCAGCGCTCTGGGCTCACGTAAATCATTTGCTTTGCTGTAGAAACTAGGGGAGGGACTTAAATTCTGAAATGTGACTTACTTTATATCATATAAAAGGAAGGATTGTCAAATTGAAGCATTTTAAAAGTTTATTAAATTTTTTTTAACTATGTACCCCTGCTTTAATATGGCTATTCTGTGAAGAGGTGAAAGATAGATAGGAGCTTTGTCTGAAGTAATGCAGGTATTGAGGTAACAATACGCTGAAAGCAAAGCTCTCAAACCTGTCTGAATGAGCATCCTCCGTAGGGTGGGAACCTGCTGCACCTCCGCATTGAAAGGAGTCAGTTGAAGTACATCTGGTGTCTTATCAGGATCTACTGTGTGCGCCGTCCTTAGGAGGGCAGACCCAGAACTCCCTGGAGACACTTTAGGCACGGTTCCACTATCAGAACTTTAGGGTAATTGTATCAGATCTTCATGGTATGCACTTTTCTCAATTTCAATGCGCCATTTCAGGAGCCAACTGAGTACCAGTCTTGGGGTATGTTCTCGGAAATGGCCCGGTATAGTCGCTGGGCCAGTGCTATGGTTAACTCATGTTGTTTGGTTGTAACTCAGAGGGAAACGATGTCTGCAGACAACTACCGTTATAAAATTTGGATTAGTTGCGAGCGAAGCAGTTTAAGAACAACATAGCAAACAAAAACGCAGCAACCATCCCTGTTTTTTCCATTTTATGGTCAACCCCTCTCTCGCTCTTCTTTTTTTCCGTCGATCTCTTGTTATTCTCTGCTGCTGTGGGAGCCTTTTGTTGCTGATCAATGACCGCACTCACGAGGTGTGGTGGCGTGGTGGTTAGAGCGGGCACCCCATGTGCAGAGGGTTTGGTCCTCGACGCGGTTGTCCCTGGTTCGAGTCTCGTCCTGGGCGAACTTTGCCGCATGTCTTCTCCCACCTCTCTCCCCCTTCAAAACTCTGTCCACTATCAATAAAGGCCACTCAGGCCCATAAACCTTAAAAATATATATATATTTTTTTTAAATGACCGCACTCACTGCCAAAACGGTTGCGAAACGCGAACGTCTTCAATTTATCAACCAATTTTGTATGTAGGCACGACAGCTGAGAGGAACGGGCCAAAAGATTTACCCCCTTCAAATAAGATCCAGTAGAATTACCTTGAAGTTCCGATAGTGGAAACGTGCCTAATGTATTCTTTCTGGCTTGAGAATGGCTTGGGTTTCCCCAAAATGATACCAGTGAGAGGAGTTATCGAGGTCTCCTGGAACAGTTACACCCCCCCCCCCCCCCCCACACACACACACACACACACACACACAACCCAATGTTGGTAAAAGTAAAAAAAAAGTTTTATAATGATAAGGAGCTATAAACACATTTTTTAAAGCAGCTTTGTTTGACTGAAAGTAGTTGGCGAAGTTGCTCGAGTGTCTAAGCCAATACCTTAAAAATGTGAAAAGACTAAATTGAAGTTTACCGCAGCATTCGAGCATCTCATATAAAAATAATATGCCACAGTGCTTTACAGTCCTTTACACACAGGAAATAATAGAATCCACAGAGTCACACAGTGAAACCTCCACTTCTGTCATGGATTTTTACTTCATATTGTTCACGTTATGCTGTAGATTTTCAAGATCAAGAAAGGTTTAAAAAAGTAGTAGTTTAAAGTTTAAGTTATTGGATTCAGTTGGTTTCTAACACATACACAGTTCTCCATATATTATTTTTCCCCTCTGTTTCTCAGTTCAATGATAGAGAAGTGCATGGCAGCGAGGGTTTGGAAGAAAAATAAAAGCATCTCTGTGGTGCTGCACTGAACCAGCCTGGTGGTCAATATCCTCACCGAGACGAATCAAACGCCCTCCGATGTCCAGTAGCCTTGAGCCATTTAACACATTTCAAAGTGCTTAGACCTCAAACCTGCACACAGGCCTGCTTTTAACTGATGCCCAGCAGCAGCAGTCCACGGAGCTCCAGAATAATTTTCCGTCTCCACAGAGTGTCATGACACTCTCTCTGTCAGATATCACCTTCACAGGTTCACAGCCTGTTTACACGTACACATCTCCCTGATCTCCCACTGCCTTTGTTCTTCTCTTCAGAGTCAGAAAGCCGACTTTGTTAAATTCACCTGCTGCTGCTGCAAGGGGAGACTTGAACCTGTCGTTGGCCTTCTGGAGTCACTTTGTTGTTGGATCGATACGCGTATGAATGCAGTGCAAGGAGCGGTGGAAGTACCTGTCCTCATTAATACTAAGTTCTACAATTCAGTTTAGTCAGTACTGCTGAAACAAAAAGCTCATTTCTGAATATTTTCTGCTGGACATTTTTTTTTCTGCTGTTAGTTTAATCGTGTTAGTTTAGCCATTAATGTTTCTTGGTGATAATTAAAGATTAAGTGCTTATCCTTTAAAATAAGTTTTCACCAGCCACTCCTTTCCAGACTTTGTTGGAGAAATTGAAATTTACTATCGATATTTATTTAACAATACTGAGAAATTCTACAAATTTAAATATACAATAAAAATTGAAAGAGTGAATAACTGCTGTCCATTGATGTTCTTAATTCAATTTGACTAAGCTTGTAAATCCATCCCTCCATCCATCCATCACTTCCTTCTGTCTATAACCTGAAATCCCATTAAGGTCTATTACAACTTTAAAATATGACTACAAAGCCCTACGTGCCCTAAAGCCCTAGGTCTGCTTTGAAACAATACTGTAGTTCACAATAGTTGACTTTATCGAAAATAAAGACTCTTAGGCAGGAGGAAAGAAGAAGAATAACCGTAATGATAGTAAGTCTTGGACTAAAAATAACAGTTTACTTTAGTAAAGGACTCTCAGAGGACAGATTTTTTTGCAAATGATGCATTTCCGACATCCTTCTGTTCCAGTGTATTTCTGATGCCATGTTTTCTACTTATTTGTGTTGTTTATGTTATGTTTTTTTAAAATAAAGGATTGCAACAGGACTGGTGCTTCTTTAAGTCAGCTCCGCTGCATGAACATATCATTTTCTGCACTGATGTTTTTATTGACTCAGTCAGATAACCACTATCATTTACTTGAAATCAAAGACAACACAAAACAACGCATGAAAACACATGCAATCGTAGAATAACAAAGAATAAACATGTAATATATTTTTTATCTCAAAATGTCACATTTACATCAATGACATCAATATTCTATTAAGCACTTGTTGTGCCTGTCCAGCTCGTGCCCAAAATTTCGAGACCAGCTTTCTTCGTTCATTCCCATTTGCAATTGGAAAGTTAGTTTTTGTATCAATATCAGCTATGATAAAGGTCAGCTCTTGTTTTTGGGTCCACATGGGTTCTGTGGGGCTGGAGTGGGCTTACAGTGTTCCCCAAGACATTCCGAGTGTGGGGTACCGTTGGGCGTAAGGGGCTTCCAGTCTAAGCACAACCAAAGCAAGTATTTTGTCTGTATTTTCAGCACAAAGCTGAGGTTGGTTCAGATAGAGTCTGCAAGTCTCCAAGCAGGAGCTGCGACAGAACCAAAAAACAATCAGGCTGTCGGTTGCTCAGACGTGATGTAAACATCCATGCTCTATTTGGACATTTAAGCTTTCCTGACCACATTTACACCCCCAGTTCAATTGCTTGTTGGCACAGGGACTCACATGGAAGATTCAATGCATTCAGGTATCTAGACACAGTGACGGACACTTGCTGAAGCTCAAACTGTATGGCACGGTATAAGGGCCAAAATTAAGACTATTGCGCACCCAGTGGTGGTTACTTCCTTGCCACGAGAGGCTATGTCCATCCCGAAGCCAGAAGAATGAAAGTCTTTTTTTCCCAGTTTTTTCAGTTTTGAATAATTTTTCAGTTAAATTGAACATCGTAAATGCAACATTAAATGTACAGATTCCATGTTTTAACTCACAGAAACTTTACCTTTAATCGGAGATGTACTCTTTTTGGTCACAATATCTGGACTTTAACCTAATTTTACCAAAACATCCTGGTTTGTGTCAAGAAATCACGCATTTTATCCAGGCACAATATTCTGCTAAAAAAGATTCCATCACCCGACTTTTTTTACAAACACGAAACACTGATTGCGACAAATTTAGCAGGGCCTCGTTTACTCACACTGGCGCTGACTAAACATGCGCTGGCTGAGGGTGTGCACGGACCTCTTAAAGCTGAAAGATCTGACTGAGTACAGTGAGGGAAGTAGCCATATGAGGCAGAAAAATAACCAAAGTGTCATTAATAACTGGCCTGTACCTCCCACACAGTTGAGTAGGAGAGAGCGGCTCAGATGTCTGATGGATTCAATGACAAACTGACTAACATCCCACGCTGCTGTTGCGGTATTGACACTGTTGGCAGCCTGTAATGGCCCGAGACTGATGAGCTGGATCTAAACTGATGTGTAGAGCTCACATAATTCATTAGCAGGCTCTTTATGTTAAAATTAAACAGTGGTATACTCCTTCTGCTGGAGTGAAAATAAGGAGACAAAATCTTCGCTTCACAAATAGGCCTGACATTTCACTGACAGCAATTAGTACTTTTCTTTATTTTAGCCTATGAAGATTGATCTTATCAGTATTTTCCCATATCAACTATCTACACCTACATTTCAAATCGATAACGGATTCAGTTTATGTAAAACAACGTTTATAATTCTAAGTTCTTCATGATGTTTAATAAAATTAACAACATACACTGTAGAAAGAAAAATATGCAGATACATTACAAGATTCCTACGATAAATGCTCATTTCTGGGACTTTTCTTCTGACAGGCAGGACATTTTAAGTCTTTTCTTTCCTTTCAAGTTTTTTTTAGTGTTGGTCAAAACTCTAACCTATATTGAGATCTAGTTGATGTCAAGTCAAGGCACTCGCTAGTAAAAACAAAATGAGTTAGAGACATACAAACGATGCCATGCTGCCTTAGACATTGCCCAAATTACCAAGGTCCACTACAGATGTCGGGGAACCAAGATAATCTAATGGTAGGTCAGTTTCTTTTCTTTTTTTTTTTTTACGTGTCCTGTTTGGCAGTGTGGAGCTCGGAATTGGTGTCTGAGTACCAAGTAGAAGCCCAACAGATTTACTTTCACAAGCGGAGCAGTACAGCTTTTGCTATAATACTCCACTTGATATATGTGTGAAAAATCTTTATTATGAATTGCTGGGGGTTTTATTTCCTGATGTTATGGACACGGAGATGGAAAATTAGGGGAAGAAAAGAAAGATGATGAAGAAGAGAGGTAGGAAACAAAAAGTCATGATGGGTCAGTTTCAGCAACAAAACACACGACCGAGAGGAGACTGGGACAATAATTCAAGCTGGGAATTTGATACCATCCCAGGCCTCCACCAGCCAATTAACACAAAACGCCAGGAGTGAGTTAGGTTGGGTGCTTACTGATGTAAGAGTGCAAAACAATAAAACAAAGGCTGCACATGCACCCACACACACGTAGAAAAATATAAACACATAAATAAACTAAAGTTACAAAAAAGAACATTTACTAAATACAACAAAAAAACTTACTACACGTTGGAACTAGTAAATGAATACTCTAACAATACAAGGAGAAAAGGAAAAGAGAGACGGAAGGAAAGATAAAATTAATAGTGACCTCAGATAATTACATGATTTTTAAGATGCTTTTTAAAGTTAGTCACAGTAGAACATAGACCTTCTAAATAAGAAAACCTATTCCATAGAACTGAGCCCCTAAAACAAATAGAGAATTGACCCAAGCAAGAGAGATATTTTGGAGTATAGGGATTCATGCACTGTCGTGTGTTATGAAAATGAATAGATGAATTTGCGGTAAAATAGGAGTTGAACTGAATAGGTATTTTCTCTTCCGTTAATAAAATCTTATAAATAAAAACACATATCTGAAAAATATTTACCTGATAAATAGACACAATCTTTTTTAATTAAGTCATTAAGTTTTAAATAACGGAGCAGTTGTTGCGTATGGTTCTGATCTAATTGCCAATCTCACAAATTGCTTCGGAAGAAGAAGCATTTTATGTAAGGTAGTGGAGAAGGTACTTCCCCAACGCATGTTACAATAAGAAATATATGGATGTACAAGGGTAAAATGTAAGGTGAGAAGACACGTGGTAGGTACAAGATGGCTAACTCTTCTTATTATGCCAATAGACTTATGATTTTTTTTTTACTTCACTGGTCAATGTGCAGTCTGCACATTTAACAAACTAATTGACATAAATCCTGGGTTACCTAATAAAATACAGACATAAGCTATTTTGGCGTGGGAATGAAAGTATTTCTAAAAATCAAGCACCACCCGAGCTGACCGTCTGCAATCCGCAAGCGGGCCAATTCGGCGGCCAGGCCACCAGGAAATGTTTCGACGCTCCCGATGGCCAGTATGCCACTGGGGGTACGAGCTACATTAAATAGGGCTATGCAGATTTTCAAGAAAGGTGACCTGAATTGCACAGTGTTAGTTAAGTGAATATTTTTATAGGCTACAAGATTCAAGTGCTAATTCGATCATGTTCTTTGACATTTCTCTAAAGTCCTGCCGTTCTTTTTCCTCCAACCATGTCTTCTTCTTTTGTAATAGCACAGTACATTTAAAAATGGAGCTCACAAGAAAGAAAAAAGCTTTATTTTCTCTTTTGCCTTTTTTAAATCTAAATGTCTTTATTGAAGAACTGAAGTTTCCACAAAGTTGCTGAACAAAGCTGGTACTGATTCTCGAGTGCAGTGTTTCTAAGGAATAGGATGGGATGAAAAAGATCTGTCTGTGAATAGTGTGTGGTGTGGTTCATTTGTACAATACGGAGCCCGCCAGGTGCCAGGTCTGAAAATAAAATTTGATGTGGTAAAATTTGATTCCCTTGGATTATGAAACCGTGGTCACGGATTTTTTTATCTATTTTTTTGTGGCTACGATTTTGGTATACTGCTCTCCAAGACCACAAACTGGGGTCAAGTGCTGTTGGAAATAACCAGCCGACGTTTGCGCTTTGTTAACCACCAAAAATGTATATTTATGACATACCTTTTATTTTCACATACATATACTATATTCACAATAAATATTTATTCTCAGGACATGACTTACATCCCAGTATGTTTCTGTATGTATTGAGGCACACACTTTAAAAGACAATTATGAACCCTGACATGACCGAATGAAGATCATAAATTAAAAAAAAGGAAAAAATAAAAACCAAGTGAAGAGGATTATGTCTTCAGCTGACTGCTTTGATGCAAAGTGGGACTGGCAACCTGTCCAGGGTGTGCCCTGCCTCTCGCCCCTTGACTGCTGGAGATAGGCACCAGCACAACCCCCCCCCCCCCCGCCCCCCCCCGCAACCCTGCATTAGGATGGACGGGTACAGAAAATGGATGGATGGATATTCATATGAGGCTATTTTAGCCATAATATTGGTCTATTCTTTTACTTGTGTACTTTTAGTAGTTTTTCAGAATTTAAGAATCACCCTGGCTGCTACCAAAATCCCAACCATGATAACCGAGGATTTTTCTACTGATATATCTGATATCTGGTTTTTTATCATCGAACAAACATCGTCTTGGACACAGTGGTACAGTTCTTCCCAGTGAATCCCTGAAAGTACGCACAACAGCTGACCAAAAAGGTATAATAACTGGACATTCCAAAAGACAATATTTCATAATTCTTTTATAGATTTTTGGGGAAAGATTCAGTCAAAGTACCTCATACTGCCAATCCAGGATATGCTGCTCATTTTCAGAAATTAATTTCTCCCAAATCCTCAGAGGTGACAACAAACTCTCTTTGGATTTTGTTAAAGGATCATCTATAATATAGCCAGATTAAAATATTTCATAATTTTACTGTATATTTTTGGAGAGAGGCCCAGGTAAATTGTGTCATAATCTTTAATCAAACGTCAAAAGCATTCATATGATTGCATGTTATGCAACAATGTGATTGTAAAATTATGAAATATTTATTATGGATATAGTAGATGTATGTAATAGGTCTGTCATAAATGTGATGGTTATGCTTCTCATGGTAAATGGACTGAACTTATAGCCCTTTTCTAGTTATACTGACCACTCAAAGCGCTTTACATGGGAGCCAGATTCACCAATTCGCACTCATAAACTCGCACACATTTATATATGAATCAGCGCTATTGAAAAATAAAATGAATTGAATTGAGTAGCGCACGTGCAAGTACAGCAGCAGAGCTGAGCTTGCGCACCAAGCATTCGGCGCAGGAGTTGAGTGCGTGCCAGAACATGCATTAAGCGATCGTGTTTGAGATTTCAATGCACGTATGGCGTCACACCACAAAATATAGTTTATTTACATAGAAATATAGAAAACCAACAAACCGAAGATGTGGCTGAAACCGAGAAACCCTATCCATGGCTAAAACCGGCTGGACA